>JARHVA010000378.1:4077500-4365000 GCA_037957365.1 Torreya grandis
CACTAAAAAAATGGGATATCAGACTCTACCGATAATGCATCCATGAGTGAAAAGTGTGATGATAAGGAAAACAATGTGGGCCAAGAGGGTATAAGCATAATAATAATGACCTCCATAAAATAAAGGCAAAGAGGATCTAGAACAAGGTTATTTTATCTATGAGGGGGTCTGACCTCTTGCTAGATCATACCTCACCCTCCATTCTTAGACAATCAAGAGTAAAAGAGGGAATTCAAATGACAAATAATGATTTTTTAATGAGAAATGCCAAGGGCACTCAAAAAATCCACAAAAAATAATCTGTCACTACAAAAAAATGAATGCCCCCTCTTTAAATATGCCTCCATTTTTACAAAATTTTCATCAATTTAAAAAAAGGTATAAATCTCCCCATGAAAAAATACATCTTCATTTGAAAAAGAATTTTCCCTCCTCAAATAATTATCACCACTTAAATAAATATGTCCACACACAATAATAATAATACTTTTCCACTATAAAAGGTTTGAGCCTCAAATCATAAAGGGATGCCCCCATCAAAATTCTCCCTTATAAAGAAATTAAGCCTTCCTACTTAAAAAAAACTACCTTAGTAGACATTTCCCCACTTATCCACTTCATATTAATTGGACCCCCTTAAAAAAATATTACCACCACTGAATAAAGATATTCCCCACATTAAAAAATTAATGAATGAGAAAAATAAAAATCAAACACCTATTTGACAAAAACTATAGGCTCAAACGAATGGATATGGTGAAGTAGTTTAGGGCTTGAGGCATGGTGGGTAGCAATAGAGAGGGAGATGTAACAGACAAAGGTCAAAAACACATCACCAATATTGATTGTCAACCATGGCAAGAGGATTAATGAGATATTTATGGCAAGAAGATCGAGTGTCTTTTGGAGGAAGAATATCTTTTGCTATTGAGGCAATTATTGAACCATAATAGCCCTGAAGAGTAACACCTTGAAAAAAATATAGCCATGTTGAATGTTGTGATAACTAAAAAATATAGATATAAGTGCTGATAGAGATATGTAGATCCCAACATCAAATTTCCTCTTGCTTGGAGAGGAGAGTCATGTCAAGTGTCAGCATAACTACTATTAACATTAAATGATAGGCATGGAGGGAGTGAATGCCAGTGAGAGGCCAAAGAAGGTTATCAAAAATCTTATAAAAAACTATCTTAATAGGTAGCAGAATAGATTCTAATCTATAAGATATTATTTTCTTGGCATAGACCCAAAAAATAAGGCCCACATGACAGGGTGGATATCGAGCCAAATGGGTTCATTTGGAATGAAAACTACCATCCTTGACATTCTCTTTATGATCAGATCATCATGTCAACTTACATAATTATGAGATCATCAGTTTCAAGGTTGAGATGATGCAGATGGTGTTAGAGATTCTATGGAGAGGCAAGGTCACTCAAAAATATGATACAGATCTAACAACTGTTGAAAGCAAAAACATGTTGTGGCAAAAAAAAACTATATACCAACAAAAAGAACAGAGATCTTGTGTAGGCCAAGATAATCATAGAAAATATTTTGAGTAGAAAAAACAAGCCAAGGGTGGTCTAGAAGCATCAGTGGTATCTACCAATGTAAATAAACCAATAAAGATGATCTAAAGCTAAATAATCTCAAACAAACCATATGCAAATTAGACAAGATCTTTTGGCCAATAGGGAATATTATACGACATACACAAATTTGATAAAAACATAGCATATATGCTTAAATAACAACTAGGAAGTTGATTAATGGTTGCATGGAGAAGTTATGATACCATATATAAGTTCATAAATAACTTATAACCAACATGATCTCTCCTGTAAACCACTACCACAACATTTGAGATATTATAGAGAATAAACAATAAAGAATTTACACAATAGTCTCTGAATTGTATTCACATCTCTGTATGGGTCTTCAAAATGGACCAAGTCAAAAATACAAGAGAGTGCGTATTACATAGGCAAGGTAGGTTTTTTCATGCAACAAAATATTGTTGCATGAATAACCATAAAATAAGAGTGTTTATTTATCATTGTGCACTCAAAAAATATATTCACAAAATAGAATAACATCTCTAACAATAAAATGACTCCTAAATCAAGTTTATATGCTTTACTCCAACATTTTGTAATTAAGTATTTGGAATGTAATGATAATGAAGAACATAATGCTGAGTAAGACTAAAAAAATGCTAACATTTGTGATTTATAGGAGGTATTACTAGTGATTATGACATGGGAGTAGAGATATACAGTGATGGTACACATGGTGAGCTTCATCGAGTATGAGTTTTGTGTGTTAGAGGTGAGTGGATTATCCTACATTTCATGGATGCTAGATGTTCAAGTGGATATAACTCTATTGACATCATTAACAGAGAGATGGCATAGTGAAATGAGCACATTTCACCTATTGATAGGGGAGATGACTATTATACTAAAGGATATGTATCGGGTTTTGGGTATCCTGATATGAGGTAGATGTGTTTACTAGGGATAGGGTCCTTAAGAGATTACTTTATACCAATTTTCTAGTGATGGTTTGATTCTAGTTCTTAGAAGTGGGATCAATGTAGACTATTACACCAATTTAGATATGGATTCTCTGACTATTGTATTCATGGATATTGTCAATGGGATTTTACTTCTTAACAAGAGTGGGAGGCTATGTCCTATTAAATTATTATATGTTATTGGAGATATGATGGATATGGGAGAGATATTCACATGGGTTCCATGTATTTTACCACACCTATACCATGATTTACATCATTTTGTATATTCAACTCGAATAGAGATAAGGCCTTTTACATTACTATAGGTTTGGTGCTTTGAGCACATTATGATTGAGAGGTTGATTGGGCATCTGAGCACATGGTTTAAGGATGAGCTATTGGCATATGTATGGCATGTGATTATTAGGGTATGTAGACCACATTTAGGAGATCTATATTTTCATAGGAGGGCGATAGATGAGGTAGGTGATGACTAGATCACCTAGAGACCTTATACAAAGATCATGTTTTAGTGGCCTCATGAGAATGTTCACATGGACTACATGATGACACCTTGATAGATAATCAAGACATGAATATATTATAGAGAGATATCTCTCGAATACGGTGATGAGATAGTTTGGTGTGAGGTAACATAGACCATCTAGATCACACGTATTTGCACATTCTATGAGGGAGAGACCATAATGGGGTATGAGGATTGATCTAGTGATCGATAATCATATTTAAACATAATTACAGACTATTAGATGGAGTGATAAGAGATAAATCATTTATGCTAGAGTGTTTGATGGGTATGTAGATTTATGGGATTAACTGAGACCATTGAGATTGATGAGCCATATACACTATTGTAGACATGGAGGTAGAAGTTGGTGACTAGTTTGAGTAGAAAATCATGAGGGACAAGTTAAGAGCCCATATTAGGAGGGATAATATAGGGGAAATAAGACTATCATGAGCATGAGTACAAAGGTGAGGACATGCTAGGGAAACTATTCATCTTCATGATGTGTACATCACAAATGTGGAGGACACTGAGATTTTGCATGAGGTAGGGGTTGAGATGGATGTTGATATAAAGCAGAGGGTTAAAAGAGATACTATATTAGTAGAGGTGGAGAGAAAGGATGATGATGCAAGACATGATACTACCATGAGAGTAACATAGGTCATATAGGTATATAGAGTGGATGTGCTTGGTTCTTCACATGCATTAAGATCTTTAGAGGAACATGCACTTATTGATAGAATCTAAGAGGATATTAGGGCTCAGGATAGAGAGATAGATTGATTTCACCAGGAGGTAGCTAGATTAAAGGGTGTAGTATATGATATAGGAGATCATACTATGAATATCAAAAATTTATAGTTTGAGGTGGACAAGTTATAAGGTATTATTTATGGGATTGATGGGGATGCCATGGCTACAGGATTGGTTATTCATGATGCAAAAATGCAGATGCCAAATTATATAGTGCTCACATAGTGTTATGGATAAGAGAGGGACACATCTTAGACTAAGATTGTAAAGGCTAGAGTAATATTAGCTAGAGAGGGATATATATCTACTTTAGATAGGGTGATGCATGTTATAGAGTACGACACATACTATAGGAGGTTATATGAAGGGGTTGTACCATGAGATCAAAGGGGAACATCATTCAAAGAGTACTCTATGAGATGATAATCATCTTATAGATCTATTCATCTAATGGAGTCATGGAGATCCATGGGATAGGTACGACGTGTGATGGGTCCTCCATGAGGCACACCATGGCATGGATAGCTATTTTTGAGACTAGATACCCCATTTAAGAGACAAAATGAGACATAGATATAGGGGATATTCTGATTGATAGATTTCATTGATGTATAATTATGTTGATATGTATATTTTTGTATAGACACATTTGATATATATATATACATATATATATATATATATATACACACACATATATATATATATATATATATATATTCTTATTACTTTAAGTTTTTATACTATGGATTTTGGACTCTAATGGACTATTTATTGGTTTACATAGATTTTATGGATATATGATTGATAGATGTATGGATTGATGGTAGCACTAATTATATTTCCTATATTTTGATTTATGCTAGCATGTATTAATTATTTTAGCATATTTATTATAGATATATTACTTACATATGATTGGATAATGTGTATGGATGTAAAATGTGACAATGCTACATATCTTTTGTTTTGTTCCTTGCAATAGATTTCCAACAATATTTGAGTTTTTTTGAGAAATCTAATTTTTAATATAGCATAAAACACAATACCACCAATGATATTGAATAATCTTGATAAATTTTGATGTTTTAAGCATTTGAACAAAACAAAATAATAAATTATTTTTTAGAAAAGTACGTCATGATATAGTCACAACCATATTATGTATGCATTGTAAAAAATAATCTTTATAAACACACATAAAACAATAAGTGAAAAAAAGATGTCAAAACAAAATATTTAAGCTAAGTAATTTGAAATCACACATAAAATGTTAATTCAAAAAAATGTAAGCTAAATAAATAATGACAATGTTGCATTTTCCAAAAAAATTGGAAATAAGAATGACACACATAATGAAACAAAGAGTAACTTTAAAAAGTGAACCCACTTGATAAAAGAGAGAAAAATAACCATCAAAATTGTTAGAGATAAAAATGAAGTGAAATAAACAAATTAATTCATAAAAATAAATAAAGAGATAAATATAACCAAGTGAATGGTTTAGGGATGAAAAACAAACAAAGATAAAAATGGAAAACTTGTAAATAAAGATAAAATTAAAAAAATAATTGTAGCCAAGAGCTAGGATAGGAACCAAAATCATGATAGAAATGTATGAACTAAATTTAGATGTAAAAATAAAGTAAAATAATCTAATCTAAGCTAAATTCAAACTATGGTAGAGAAACAAACAAATAAAATAACAATCACAAACTTTACACTTTGAATGCACAAGCTTTCCTCATTACGATATACATTCAATTTTCTGTTTTAAAATATATGGTGCTCAATCCTCCAATGCAAAAGAGAGTAGGTAGAAATTTAGTCTTTGATTCACTTGTGTATAGAGCTCTGATTTATTGATTTTGATTGTGATGCTTTGATGTGACCATTGAAAATAGACATTTGCAAATTTATTTATAGATGTTTGGAGAAGGATCCAATGGTGGAGGATCATTTGGAATTTTTCAAAGAACTAAATGATAAATTGTGGTTAATTAATCCTCACCCCTAAGCATGAATACTATTTCAAAATAGTTGAAAAAATCATGGGGTTGGTTAGATGAGTCAGCAAGACTAAGTCAATTTCCTTACAATTCAGATGATGAGTCATACGAGGTTGAGAATTTTGTAGATTTGGTTGAGATGAGGGAGAAAATGTGGGAGATGTTTGGATGAGGTGTAAAATCTAGATTTTATTATTTAAAATAAGGATTTAAGTGTGCATAATTGACTTATTTAATATTTTGAATTATTTAATTATTAGAATTTGGGAAGAAATGTGATTTATTAATTTAAGAAAAATTATTATATAGATTTAGGTGAATTTTAAAATAAAATGAAATTTAGGTGTCTAAACTAACCACCTATGGGATAAATCTATGACCATATATCCATGTAGATATTTGGACCAATATCTATTGAGGAGCATGCCATAGGCTTCTAGGATATCTACCACTTGAATGTCTATAAAGTGTTGAATCCTGGGCTCATATTCTAATTAAATGTGGATGTTTAAAAACTCACCTATTAATTTCACCTTTGACTCATCTAAATGAACCACTAATTTATTTTATTTTATGAGGGCTAGATCGATTTTCTCACATATGTCTATTGGCATCAGATTAGTTGAGGCTCCTAAAACCACTAAGCAATTATGCATTTTATTTCCAAACAACTATATGTTTAAAAGAAATGTGGGGACCTCCGTCTTATTCTTGTGAATGATCACATTGGTGTGTACTTCTCTCATTTTTGGTTGGGCCTATGGAGTCAACTTTTGAATCTATTAGGAGCCTGTGATACCCCTCCTCTTTACTCTATTAGTATATTAGTTGCTATGGAAGCATATGCTTTGTAAGTCATCTCATGAGCATTTTGTTTCATCCCACATTCATAAGAAGTAGTAGTTGCTTAGATTAGAATTAGTATATAAGTAAGTGTTGAGTCCAATGAGGGAATCCATACATTATATTGAATTAAGCTTTCTCAAAGGAGGTTGCCTCGAATAGGCCAATAATTTTGTAATTCAACTATAGTAATATAGTTATACTTATTTGAGTTAGTATATCACTAAATTTCATAGTTTATTTCATGTATTTGAAATTATATACTAAATTTTTCAAGAAGGATCCTCTCATCTAGTATTAGAGCACTTTCCAAGGCCAAACTTGTTTTTTTATAAATTCTAAACTCTATTCTATTGCATAATTCATTTAAGTATTTTTTGTATTACAATAATCTATTTTAGATCAGCATAAAAATATATCTGCGTAACTATGGGAAGTGATTGGGTGAAATCTATAACACTAATTGTGAGGAGTACCACAAGAACCCCAAATTAGTTGGCCCATTGGGAGGACCTGCCAACAAAATGGGCAATGACCCCTTCTTGATTGAGTAGTTCTCATCCATGAGGAAAACCAAGAGCTATCACTTAGGGGTAAACCCATGGCCATAAATGTTTTAGAGAGTGGTACTTGCTTAGACAACATTGGTGGCCAGAGAGATATATTTAAAACCTTAGGCAACCATTGAAGCTTTGGGCCCATTTCTATCAATTTTAGAATAATTCTATTAGACTATAAAAAAGTCAATCAATAGAGTATTGAAAGACTCTTAGAGGACTTGCATTTAGATAGTTTATAGAAACCAAAAACTAAAATATTTTCATCCTGTCATTTTTAGAAAACTATCAATAGAGTATTAGAAGATTCTCAGAGCACTTATGACCAGACATTTGATAGAAAATAGATACCATTGATTTTTTCATTTTTTTTTGCCATATCTCTTCATTTGTATCCCCATTGATCTTCAAACTTTATTTAGACACCTAAAATTCTATTATCCACATTTTCTTCCTTGAGGTCCCATATCTTGATTTCACTCCTAATTCTCATAAATCTCAATTTTCTATTTTTAAAGGTTTTTCCATAACTTCTATTTTTGTTCATTTGCCTCAAAAAAAATTCCATAGTATTCATCTCCCTTTTCTTCTTATTTATCCCTTTATGATAAATTTTCTAGTTTTTCCATTTTTCCTTCTAAAATTTCCCTCACCTTCATTAATCATACTGCCACTATGCAAAAAGTTTATGAAAAGTACCTTTACCCCTTCTAATTTTTCCCAAATTAAAAAAATTCCTTACTAAACATGTCTTAACTCTAGTTTTCTTACCCATTACATAATAAAATCTCTTATTATCATCATGGTAGTAACCTGAATAGGAGCAAAAACATGGAAGATTAAGTTATTGCCCTCAAGATCCAAATCAAAGATCTTGATGAAAAAATTCTCTGCCTCAATCTTAAACATACTTCCTTAAACAACATACAACATCTAGAGTCCTCTTTAGACACTAGGGTTTCTTCTTCTAACAATTTTCATGAGTCAAAGCTTGATTTTCCTTGATTCAATAATGAAGATCTGATTGTATGGATCTATTGGGTAGAGCAATATTTTAGTTTACATAATACTTTTGATGCAAACAAGGTCCCACTTGTATCATTTCACTTGGAACATGAAGCCATTCAATGGTATCATTGGTAAACCAAGGATCATGATGAGCCCATATAGACTAATTTTTGCACCCTCATTTTGTAATGGTTCAGCCCTAGTGCTTTTGATGACTTCATTGGAGTACTCACTAAAATTTGGCAAATAGGAACCATGAGAGAATATCAAACAAAATTTTAAAAAATGGCCAATCACATAGAGGGATTATTTGATGAATTCTTCAAGAGTTGCTTTGTTAATGGATTGAAGGATGAAATTCAATTTGAGATCAAAATGTTCTGACCAACATGATGATGTAAGCCCTAAGGTTAGATAATTTGGTATAAGATAAGATCATAACTCAACAACGATTCAAATCCAATTTTTATCCATTTAGAAATACAACTCCACAACGATCTCAAATAATGCTATCCCCTAGAACCACTCATATTAAGCATTTGATTGAAGTAGAGATATGAGCACATAAAGAAAAAGGGTTATGTTATAATTGTGATGACAAATTCACTCAGGACATCGATGTGTTGAGCAAAATATCTACCTACTAGATGTGGACTCTCCACCAAAACTAAAGTTTTAGAAGATGCTCAGGATATAATAGATGATCCAAAAGAAGCTCCACAGATTATGGAACCCACTTCTCAAGAAGACCAACTAGAGATCTCTCTATTCTTTAGTAGGATTCACCACTCCATAAACCATATGGGTCAAGGGTTACTTAAATATCCCTCTCACAATACTCATTGATTCAGGTAGCACTCATAATTTCATTGACCCTTGGATCACCAAATAGGCTGATTATTTTGTCCATCCTTGCTCCAACTTGGAAGTCATGATTTCCAATGGTGGCACATTACCTTGAAAAGGGAGGTGTTATAATGTGCATATCTATATTGGAGATTATAACTTACACTTTGACATGTTTACCTTTATTTTAGGTGGATGTGATGTAGTTTTGAGAGCCCAATGGTTATACACACTTGGATCCATATTATGAGATTTTGTTGAACTTTAGATGCAATTTTTTGAAAATGGGAAAAACACACATTTAAAGGCTTACACATGGGTTCTATCAACATCATAAGTTCACATCACATGGAAAATATTCTTAAGAATAATTCACATGGTATCATTTCCCAACTCTATTCCATTCAAATACAACCATCAATGGTCTCCACTACTCCTTTTAATCTACAAACCATTAGATGTCTTTACCAAATGAATGGGACTACCACCTTCATGTTCAGAGGATCATTGTATTCAACTTCTTCCTAAAAGTGTTCCTCCCAACATCAAGCCCTTTCGCTACCCATTTCATCAAAATACTAAGATCGAGATGCTCATTCATGAATTACTAATGCAAGGCATTATTTTCCCTAGTACCAACCCATATTATTCCCTAGTTCTTTCCAAAAAAAGATGGGTTATGGCACCTCTATATTTAATTTTGTTCACTTAATCAAATCAAAATCAAGGATAATTTCTTGATCCCTATTATTTATGATATTCTTGATGAGTTTCATGACACTCATTTTTTTCCAAGTTAGATCTCTGCTCTAGATATCACCAGATCTGGCTTCATGAATATGATATCCCTAAGATATTTTTTGCATACATGATGACCACTATGAGTTTATAGTCATGCCCTTTGGTCTCACTAATTCTCCTTCAACATTCTAGGCATTGATGAATGAAATATTCTGGCCCCACCTATGGAAATTCATTCTGATATTCTTTGATGATATCTTCATCAATAGTAAAACATGGTCTAAGCATCTCCAACATCTAGAGCACACATTGTAATTTCTCTCTAATCATCATCTCTATGTAAAACAATCCAAATGTGCTTTTGGCTAAGACAAAGTGGAGTATCTTAGGCATATTGTTTCAGCCTAAGGGGTTTGGGTGGATCCCAAAAAAATAGTTTTCATGATGAATTAGCCTCATCCTCAGACACTCAAGAGTCTCCATGGTTTTTTGGGGCTAACTAAATACTATTGTAAGTTTGTCAAGGACTATGGGAATATTTCAACTCCACTAATAGCTATGTTGAAAATTTTTTATTTTACATAGACACAAGATATTGAGTGTGCATTTGAAGAATTGAAACAAGCTATGTGTACTACACCTATTCTAGCTATGCCAAAATTTACCAAGACCTTCACGATCAAGAGAGATGCTTGAAGCAATGGACTTGATGTTGCTTTACTCTAAGAGGGACGCCCCATTACATCCACCAACAAAGTCCTTTTTGGAAATAATTTATTACTCTCTACTTATGATAAAGAAATGATGGCCATTTTATATATAGTATAGAAAAGGTGGCCATACCTACTGGGGAATCATTTTTGCATCAAAAATGATCACTAGAGTCTGAAATATTTATTTGAATAATGGGTCTCTACCCCATTATAATAGAAATGGGTTAGAAAAATTATGGGTTATGACTATGAGATCACTTACAAGAAGGGTAAGTATAATACTATGGATGATTCTCTATCTCACACATTTAGAAACCAAGATTCGATTTCATATATTTACATGCCTATTCTAAATTGGTTGGACACTATTGAATAGGGGTATGCCAATGAATAATAATTATCTCAATTCATTCAATAGTTGGCCACTAACCCCTTTATTATACCACTTTATTCTTGGGATCGTGCTTCTTTGTGATATAAGGGTCATCTAGTGCTTATATAGAGAACAAATCTTTAGCAGGCTATATTATATGAACTCCTTGCTTCTCCATCCATAGGGAACTCAGGGTTTATAAAAAATTATGAATGGTCATGATGTAACTTATTTTAGAATGGAATGAAAAAGGAAATTTAATGGATGGTGGCTGAATGTGATACCTACCAATACAACAAGGATGAAACAATACTCATTCTTGGGTTGCTCAAACCCTTTCCAATCCATACCAAGATTTGGATAAATATTTATATGGATTTTATTAATGAGATCTCTAAATCTAGAGGGAAAAAATGATCTTGGTTGTGGTTGATCTCCTCTCTCTATATAGTAATTTTTATGCCCTTAACCATCCCTATATCACCTCCATAGTCACACAAATTTTCTTGGACTAAATTTTCCATCTTCATGGCATTCTTTCTTCAATTGTCTTAGATCATGATGCAACCTCCACCAACTATTTTTAGATAGAAATATTTTGATGCACTAGTACCCAACTAAAGATGAGTTTTGGGTATCATCCAAAGATGGATGGCAAAACTGAAATTATCAAAAAATGCTTGAAAACTTTTCTTCTTTATTTCACCTTAGAATAAAACATTAGTGGAAAAAGTAGCTCCCTCTCATGGAATGGTGGTACAATACATCCTACCACACTTCAAATAAAATGACTCCATATGAAGCAGTCTATGGTCAAACACCACCAGTGCTCCTTCCATACACCCCCAATAATTTGCCAGTTCAAGTGGTCAATATACTTCTCGGAACCTAGGATCAAATCCTTAGCACCCTACAGGAAAATATTCATATGACACAAAATATAATGAAATAATAGGCTGATAGCACCATTCTAAACATACTTTACAAGTAGGTGATATGATTTTTCTTCGCCTACATCCATACAAGTGATCCTCCCTAAAACTCAAAGGGAATCATAAGATAAATTCCAAGTTGTATGGGCCATATAAGCTTCTCTAGAATATTGGGTTGGTTGATTACAAGTTGGAGCTCCCACCTTCTTCTTGAGTTCACCCAATATTTCATGTCTCTTGTTTGAAGAAAGTTCTTAGCAGAAACATTAGAGTGTAGACTATTTTACCAAAGCTTGATAATAAAAGATCCATCTTTATTAAGCTAGAGGAAATCTTAGACATGCGCACATGAAAAATTTGCTCCCATTCCATCATAAATGTATTAATTTAGTGGAATGGAATACAACCAGAGGATGCAACATGGGAACCACTAGTTTAGATTCAACACCAATTCCCACATCTGAAGCTTTAAGGACAAAGATTTTTCTAAGAGGGAGGGGATGTTAGGAACCCATGTTACCCCTTTTCTTTACTTTGTTAGTATATTAGTTGCTATGGATGAATATGTTTTGTAATCCATCCCATGAGAATTTTGTTTCATCCCACATTCATGGGAAGTAATAGTTGTTTAGATTAGACTTAGTAAATAAGTGTTGAGGCCAATGAAGGCATACACAAATTATATTGAATTGAGCTTGCTCAAAGGAGATTTCCCCCTTGAAGAGGATAATTATTATATAATTAAGCTATTGTAATTAAGTTATACTTATTTGAGTTAATATATTACTAATTTTCATAGTTTATATCATGTATTTACAAGTATCTACTAAGTTGTTCAGGAAGGATCCTCTCAGAGTTGAAGATTTTAATAGGAAATCTCATTATTCTATGATTTGATAAAGTTAATGAAGGGTAATGTTATCCTTAATCTTATTAATATCCTTAAATATGTTTTTACTTCATTTTATTTGGATTGGTGGGGTTTTTATAAGTGCCTTAGGTTCTTGAGGTCTTAGAGGTGGAGGATCATTCATAACATTTTGGTCTAGTGGGGTCACACCATTATTTGGTGGAATTGAGGTAGGAAAGGGATGTTATTATTGTCTAATCCTAAGGGAATAATTACTTCTTTATAATTTATAAAACACTTACACTTACCTAATACATTCCTCTGGATCATTTTATTCTTTAATAGGGAAATACGTGGTTTTCAACATCATAGCAGTACTAGGGGCTTTACTTGAGCTATAAGATTTTGGATGATTGGGGACCACCTCATATTATTCAATTTCCTTTTGGAAGATATATAAAATAGAACCAAACTACATGAAGTACAATTCCCCATATGTTGTCATGTTATTTACTCAACACCAATTAGGTAAGGCTATTTCATAGATATTGATATTTGGGAGCCTATTGGGTAAAGGTTCTGGGGGACTATGAGGATGGTTGTAGATCATATTTGGTCTTTGATATGTGAATTTTTTGTTGTAACTATCTATGTTATAGTTACTCACCTATCTCTATATCCCTAAGAAGTCATTATTGAGTTTTCATACCATCTAATAAATAACATCTAGTTTAGTCTTAGTGGACTCTTGAGGCATTGTTTGGGTGTTGTTAGTTACATTTAATGTCACCTAATGTTGAGTATAGGGAATAATATCTTAGCCACTAAGTTTTATAAAACCTAGTTGTTGGTTTGAATTTGGATGACCTAATGGGATTTGATGTGTAATATGGAGTGACTAGGGCATAGGTGCATTCTGATTAACACTAGGTAAGAAGTTCAACATATGAATCTATGGTAACATACTGAGAGTGGGGTCATTGTGTGACCTTGGGGTTTAGATTATATGAACTTTGATATCCCCTACATAATTTTAAGATAGTTTGGTTATGGATGAACCCCTTCTTAAGAACATGGTCATATAAAGGTCTAGCACATTCTTATACATTTCAAGTTCTAGTTGAGGGTTGGGTTGGTAAAGCATGGTTACCCAACTATACATATTTTGAAACCTAAAATTGAAGTTTCTAATCAGATCATTAGACTCCCTTTTTATACAATTAAAATATTGGTAAAAGACATTGGGGTCTATCACTTACCCAAATTGAGCAAGGAAAGTAGAACTGAAATGGTCCAAACTTGAGATAGAGTCTTTAGGAAGGTTTAGGAACCAATCATAGGCAAAGTTAATTAAGGTAAAAGGGAATAACATGCATGCCACATATTCATGTTCTACATTTATGAGTCTCAGGGTAGTATTATAGAATGTTATGTGTTCATGGTTCATCCCACACCATGGATGAAATGAGGGAGATACATCTTAGGGTTTAGGGGTAGATCATGGATGAATCCTATGACATTATTGGTTGATCCAACTAACTAGCCTATCTTGGGCTATAAATTTGAGATATGTTGTAGGTTTTAATTGATAGGAATCATGGTAGGTCTAGGTTGTTTTGACCTTGGTTTAATATGGAAAAGTAAGGGGGAAATTACCAATCTACCTTGGTGGGACCTAGCCTTAGTAATAGGTGAACTAGTCTTCAAGATGCTTCACAATCAAACTATAGTTAGCACATTATTACTAATAATAAAAACTCAACACATTCCTAAAAAAATTAATAATAAGCATTAAATATTCTAAGGCCCTCTTTCTATCACCAACTATTGTTCACTCCAATCTTCTCCTCCTCACAAGACACAAATGAAATCTAGCATTCTTTGAAAAGGAGAAGGTGGGGATAACTATGGAATTTAGTCCTCCATTTTAGGACTAATTTAGGATCATCCAAAGGCATAGTTATGTGTATTAGACTTCATAAATGGATTCTACGTGAATATTCACTAAGAGATGTACTATCACCACTAAAATTTCAATTTAATGCACTTCACACAAGTTAAATATTGTTATAAGTAAGAGTGTTGGGTTTATTTTTATAAATACAAGGGAAAAGGGTATTTAAATTCCACTAAAAAAACAAAAAAGAGAGGGAAGGTTAAGGTAGAGAATAAGAGTGTTGGGTTTATTTTTATAAATACAAGGGAAAAGGGTATTTAAATTCCACTAAAAAAACAAAAAAGAGAGGGAAGGTTAAGGTAGAGAAGGGACACCTCTAGTTCTAAAATGAACTCAATGCACTAGTCATTAAACCAAGTAACTTTGCCATAGTTATACCACTATAGACTGAGTTTCACTAGAGTCCTACCTCCAAAGAACATATAGTGGGAAGAGTCTAAGGGAATTAGGAGTATTCCTTCAATGTGATTTTGCACTAATGATGATTACTAGGGGTTTATTATTAAAAACACATAAGCCCCATATGAGAATTTTTAACTTGGCACATAAATTATCATCCCTACTAAAAGGGAAATGAAATAACTCACACATAGAGTATAATAGATAAGTACATCATAACCACAACATATATAAATTATTAAAGTGTTAATCTAATTAACCTAGAATTGATGATCATTCCAACATGAATATGAAATAATATTAAAACATAGAAGAGACCCTCTTGCATAAAATACAAATTATACTCATTAAAAGATTAAAATGTTATTACAATAATCAATCTGGGCCAATTTTACATTCTATAGTGGTGAAGCAAATGCAAGTGATATCTTGGTAGTAATGTAATAACACTTTCAAGTAATTTTGGTTGACCATATAATATGATATAATTATTCCTTAAATAGATAAGGATTAGGTCTCACCTCCAAAAGGCATGAGGATCCCATCATGGGCCATGATGGCCACTCAGTACAATTATAACCTTATTTCAAAATTTGAACCAAAATAATCCCTACAAACCCACAACAACCCTATGGGGAACCACTAGTTGACATGAGGAGTTGGTTGAGAGGGACTAAATCCTAACTACTTTCTTTGGGCACTCTCAAATTCCAACATGGATACCATGAGGATAAACTCCTTGTCTATCTTTGCCATGTTCATTAGGCGATCCTTGAATATTACATTGGCCTAAGTTTCTAGTCTCTAAGAGATTTGGAAGGCTACTTTCTTTGATGCTTAGACTCTGAATACCTAGTTAATGTTCACCATGGACTGAGTTGATAAATCTTTCACCACCTATACCTCTTCCTAATTTTCCTTGGCCACTTTCTCCCTCATAACCTAGTTGAATTGAACCAAGTAAAATCTATATTACCCTTGGTTAAGCAAGATGCCATTTAGGTAAAATAACATATAAATATTGACCTATTTGAAGTAGGTTAATATATTCTTCTCACCATATTCCAAGGGTAATGTTTTAGTGTGGGCCAAGGCTAACCACTCTTCCATTACTACTCTCATGTTTCTAGCATATGTTTCATATAATCCTAAGTCTAAGGTCAACATGAATTTAAACTCTAGGAACATTCCCTTGTTGACTACCACCTACAACTTCAAGTTCTTCCCATTTATTTTTATAATCCTCCCCATGTAGGCCTACATCCATTGTATAAGTGATTTAGTCTCAAATAGAGTCTCTAATACTTTCCCAAAGATTGAGAAAAGTAGTATGAAGACATCCTTACCCTAACTAATTAATCTGACTAGGAACATGCTCTTCACTTGGGATTTGAGAGTTTGAACTTGGATTTGTATTTACTTAAGGATATTCTCAAACATGTTATGGGTAGCATGGAGAATAGATAGTGGGTCCTCAACCATCTTCTCCTCTCTAGTGGTAGTCATCACCTTGGTGAGGGAAAATAGATCTTGATGGGTCTAATACATCATCAAGTTACTTTTTAGATAAATATCTATGTGAACATTCTCTTTATGATCTTGAAGACTCATTTAAAACTATAATATATTTATAGGTCAACATAAACAACCACCTATGGTACTTGTGACCTTGATACTAGTCCTAAAATTGTGGGGGTGTAGGAGGTGTGGCTAAAATGGTGGTGAAGGGAATAATATAAGGTAGAGGAGAGATGGAGGTAGTAGAAGGAGTGAAAGAGGAAATGAGTAGATGTGAAGGGGGTATGGGAGAGAAAGTAGGGGGAATGAAAAGGGAGGCCCATTATAAAATTTAAACCCACCACTATTACTAATTCAGGTTCACTTGGGGTAGAATTACCCCTGGGAACAGGTCGTGGAATAACAAGGAAGAGTGAGCTAGTTGAATGTGAGTTTCATGGAGCCTTGGGTAAGGGAGAGAGGGGGTCAAGGGGATAAATTATAATATGTTTTTTCTAGGTTTAAAATATATATTAAGGCTTATAGATGAGGTGGAATTAGAGTAGGATGCCTTCAGGCTAGATTTAGAGTGTGGGTGGTCTTATGCTTATTTATCAACCTCTTTCTTGGGTCAGCTCAAAGTGTTGTAGTGGATGTTCTAACTAGGATGGTAGGAGTTGAATGGGATGATGGTGGAGGAATCAAAAATACTACGAGGAACACCAAACTATATGAAATAGGCATCAAGAGGGTCCTTTATACAAGTGGTATGCTCTTAAAGGTTTTAGTCATGCTTATTATTAAAGGCATACCTAAGGGTGGCACTAGGACTCCAAGTTGTGATATAGGAGATGAAAAAGGGAATGAATAAGTGAGGAAACTTATAAGGATAAATACCAAAGGTATTTGGGAGAAATATGGAAGGGTATAAATGGGAAATAAAATGGTGGAGTTGAATTAGTGGGCACCAAAATTAGGAGTTAGAATGCAGTGGGAGTGAGGGGTGGAAGGGAAATAAGAGGAGATAAAGAAGTGAGTGGGGAAAATTGGATGGTGCATGTTGGGTGCCTCAATATAAGATATCTATTTATTTACCAACCACATCAAATCCTAAGATTTGTAGTGATGGTGGTTGAGTAGGTTATAACTAGGTTATCTGGAATAGTGTAGTATAGGGTCGAGTCTGCTACTACCTAGTTATTGGATATACCAACGAAGGTAGAGGTAGAGCATGAGGAACAAATAAAGGAGGAAGATATAGAGATAAAGTACAAGGATCAAGATTTTATATTGAAATTAGAGATATAACTCAAGGGGGAGAAGGTGGTAAGAGGACCTATATGATCTATATGCAATCAAAAATGTATCATATTTATCAATCAATCCTAGCTCAGAGAAGATAGAGCATACCTACACTTCTGATTGGGAATATATTTGTTAAGTGGGAACATGACCAATATGGGGATATTATATACTTTATTATAGGATTACTTATCACAATACACCATGCTTGAAAGGGTTCCAAAGCCTATAGTCTAACACAATCACACAACAACCCTAAAATAGTCCTAGGTTTAATGTTCACTCTATTCTAATAACAAAAAAGCAAATCTAATATAGTTCATAGCAAAGCTTGTGGAATAATATGAGGGGTTAGTAAATCAATTAAAACATGTATAAGATAATCTCAATTAATATAATTATGAGTAAGACCCTAATACATGAAATATGAAGAGTAATATTATTGGAGCCAATATTTATGATGCTTTTATCTACTAAAGAGAGGAGAATAAAGTTAGAATATACTTATCTGAATGTGAACCTATCATGACTCAATCTATCATTTGGCCAAAGGGGCTTCACAAGAGGTTTTTTTGGTTTGTAAGGATAACTAAGAAAGGCCAAAGCATCCAAGACTTATCCATAAGACTAGATTCTCCAAGTAGAAACCGTAAGCTAAGATTACTCAAGTAAAATGGTTGAAGAGCAGATTGTAAAGAAACATGAGAAAATAATAAATATTGATTTCATATTGAAATAATTATGAAATGATATTGTATTTATAGGTGGATCTCATCCTAAATCTTTTTTAATATGTTAGCTATATGGGGTTAACCTAGTCAACCCTGTATGTTTTTGGGATATAAATCACTAGGTCCCACGCTAAATTGGTGGAAGGGCTAATGAAACTCCAAGTGAAAATACCCAAAAATAGTATAGGGTTGAACTAATCAAATATATACAGTAATAAGAGGCTAAAAACTATATAGGGTTGACCTAGTTGACGTAGTATAGTCAATTGGTAAAAGGGGATCAAGGTAAGGAAAAAAGGGATAGAAAAAGGAAAAATATTGGAGGAGTATGAAAGAGAGAAGTAATATATTAGGGAATGGTTTTAAGAGTTGGTTGATTTAGTAATAATATTTCAATAATGGATAATAATCCTATGAAGCACCAAAGGTCTACCCACCCTTTTCCTGGTGCATCCCTTAGGGCATACACTCAGAGAGATTGAGTCTCAATGGGTTCTTGTAAAATGTAAAGTGTTAGTATTTGATAAAAGTTAAAAAATATTATGTGTATACATATTCCCCACTTGAATCTCATCATGTGTCACTAAGGTGAAATAGAGGATGGTGATTTGAAAAAGAAAATAGTAACACACAATGCTAATGCTAAAAAAAATGTTGTAGTATTTTAAAGCATAAATTAACTAAAAATAAATGACTGAAAAGGAAGTAATTAAAAAGTAAATGTAATGTATACCTTGAATTACCTTTATTATTGGATGATTTTATACTATGTTGTTAGTTTTGATTGTGAAGGGCATAGAGATTGATTTTGATAAACCTAAGAATACAAAATTAAAGAGCAAAAACAAACAAACACAAGAAAAACCAAGATAGATGGTGGTATGAGGATGGGACGTACTTGGAAAATTTGGCAGGTTGGGGTGAAAAGTGCTATTTTAGACCAAATTACTAAGTCAAAAACAAGAGTAAATTAGGTAACTAAAAAACCAAGGTTACTAAAGACCAAAAAACTCAAACAAGTTTTCCTTAAGTAAGAAAGGCAAACTCACCAAGTCAAACCAAGGATACATGTCAAAAAAGATGGTAATAAAACAAATTCAATGGTAAAATAAGAAATAAAATGGTAAAATAACTTTGATGAGTGAGTATTAACAACCTTATCTCACTCAACAATGGAAAAAGGTACATAAAAGGGAAAATAACATTGTCGAGTGATAAATAATAAGTGCACCACATTCAACAATGGAAAAAGGGTACAAACTTAGGTGTCCATAATAATAGGATAATAAAAAAAATAACAAATGGTAAAAGTAAAGTAAAAAAAGTTGAAACATGTAAAATCATGGTGAAAAAAAGAAAAAAAAGTAATCCGTAGTTGCTCAAACATGTTATTTCACTCTAAAGATAGATAAAACTGAAACAAAGTAGTGATAGCATGTTTTTAAGAGGTAAATAAGAAGGAATTAAATAACAAGGACAAAAATATTTTGAATCATAATTTTCTTATCAAAGGGAAAATTAAATGGGTGGAGGGGAGAATGAAATAAAAACCAAGGTAGAGGAACTCTTTATTGAAGTCAAGACACTCAAATTAGGTTTGTCAAAACAAGAGGACTTTCAAAATTATGGACTTTGAAGAAATTATCTTAGTTACACAAGTATTAGGTCAAAAAATGAAGTATATATATAATCCTATGAAGGATATATGCATGGAAAGTAAAATATACCTACATCCCTATAATGTGTTCCCTGTTCCTCCAGACCCCTTACAAAGTCATTAGTCTATTGTGAATATTGGGTACTTGTATGAGAAAGTAAGTAGCACCATAGAGTTTGTTAAATTCCCCTATTATAATATACTATCCTACCACACCCCAAAGGACTTCAACTCTATGTGAGGCTAAATATGGAGTTTAAGCTTCAATTAGATATAGGATATGTGCTTGTAATCACATCTTTTAGTGTGAATTAACTTTTGAGATTTGTATGTTGAATTTTAGATATCATTTTATTTTGTTTAAAATTATTTTTATTCTAACTTTCTTGATGGATTTTTCTATTCCTCCTCCATATGTATTTGGAAAACCAAACATGGGTGTTAAAGATGACTTTTATTTGAATACTTGGGACAAGGTTGCTAAGAGAGAGAACTTTAAAGAGCATGGGATCTAAGAGTCTCATAAATCTAGGTGAAATAAAAGTGCCATCTTGAATTCAACCTTGTTTTATCTAATGTGGAGTGAAAGGAAGGGGAAATTAAGAGGAATGACACATGGAACAATTTGAATTACTTGAAATTACAAAAAAATGGTGACAAAGGGGAAAAAGGGATAAAATGATAGAAAAGTGTGATTCCTTATCATAAGAATGAGGTAAATGGAGGAAAAACATGATAACATAGATTTTTGTGTAAATTCCATCTAATAAAAGAAGAAAAATCTAAATTTTGAGAACAATGATGAAAAAGATGGTAATTCTATGAGGGTCAGGTCCTATCCACAATCTTACACTGCAAATTCATAAAAGAGAAATCCAAGGGGTGCCAACAAAGAAAGTGAAATATAGTGTGAGGTAAGAAAAAATATGATAGTTTTTTGAGGAATTTTGGGTCATATCATGTAGTCTTATAATTCAACTCATAAAAGAAAAACCTAAGGGGTACAAAAAACCAAACTGGAAAACATAAGGGAGAAAAAAATAAAAGATGGTAATTTTGTGAGAAATTTTACGTCCTATCCATGATCTTATGAAGTAAATCAAAAAATAAAAACACAAGGGGTGTCAAAATAAAAAATGCAAGAAGATAAAGAAGACTATGGTACATCAAAAAACTAAAAGACCAAAAGGGAGGACTAAAGGTTTGTGAAAGGAAGGAACTTACTGCAGAGGGAAAGACCCATGTAAGTAACCTACAAAAAATTTTAAATAGATGTAGATAGAAATAATGAAAAAGAATAAAATATTTAAGCAAAGTTATGTTTTGAGTAATTATGCATTGGTGGGATCTTTGAAAACATAGCCTTCATTGGTTTGAAGATGGTAGGTGCTTGGACCAAGAATATCTTTAACTAAATATGGACCTCACCATTTTTGGGGGTATTTAATTTATTTATCATGGGTTTAGTATAATTTAAGAAAAATATCACCAACATTAAATGTGTGGACTTTCACACATTTGTTATGTTATCTAGCAATGTGACCCTTCTATTAGTAGTTGTATTGTAAGGCGTAAAGATGGAAACCATCAAGTAGATCAAGGGAATGAAGATGAGCTTCACATAATTATTCACTAGGAATAATAACATGAAGGGAGATATGAAGATAGGGAATCTCAAATTCTAAAGGAAGAATTGACTCAGAACCATAGACTAGCGATAATGGAGTTTCCCTAGTGGTAGTGCATATACTAGTCTGATAAGCCCAAAGTGTAGGGTAAAGATGAAGATTCTAATCCATGAGAGTTTCATGAATTATATTTTGTTGAGAATTTTATTAGTGGAATCAACTTGACCATTAAATTATGGATGATAAGGCATGGAAAATTTGTGATTGATCTTGAATTTGTTGCACAGTTGTTTAACATGTTTGTTTTTGAAACTACCACCATGTCTAAAATGATGGTATGTGGAACACCAAAGTGGTAAATGATTTGATTAAGAATAAATTTAGAAATGGTAAGATTTATTAAATTAAAAATGGGCATCATTTTTACCCACTTAGTAAAATATTTTTTAGCAGTGATGATAAAAACATGCCCATCTTGGGAGTGAGGTAGTTTGCCAATGAGATTGAATCCCCATGTGGAAAATGGCCAAGGAGATTTGATCAGTTTGAAATTTGGATAGAGGTGAACAAATTAGATCATCATGAAGCTGGTAAGGATTACACTTTTTATCATATTTGATTGCATACTTTTCAAGAGTAGGCCAAAAGTAACCCATACATAGGCATTTGTAGGCTCTAGTATGTCTGCTATAATGACCACTTAAAATTCCCCCATGTGCTTGTTTAATAAGAGGAGGAACCTCATCTTACATAACAAAATGAAGAAAGTTACCTTTAGTATTGTGATAATAAAAGATGTTATTTCAAAATACATATTTGAAAGCTTGTTTACGAATGTGTATCTTTTCACAAGAGTCTAAATTAAGAGGATAATTTTGACGTCCCAAGAATTGAATAATGTCTTGGTACCATGAGATCTTTTTTAATGGTAACAACCTCAATATGATAGATAATTAAATGTGATGGTTGAGTAGAGGATGGATATTTTATTATTTTTATAAGAAAATTAGGATCATAAACAACTTAGATGTAGATGAAAGATAGAAGCTGAAGAGGCAAGAGAATCATTAATGGAATTTTGATCTCTAGGAATAGGCTCAATAGTGAAAGAGATAAAATATTTAGTAAGAATGGCTATAATTTTATGATATATGATGAGGTTCTTCATATTACATTGATAATTACCACTGATTTGATGGAAAATAATCTAAAAATCACCTAAATCATGAAGGTATTAAATGTCTAAATCAAGAGAAATTCTCATGCCTAAGCTAAGAGCTTCATACTCAACCATATTGTTTGTGACATCAAAGGTGAAGTGAAAAGCTAAAGGAATGATTTTGCCAAGATGAATTGTGAGAATGAAACCTACCCTAGATCCTTGAAGGCATTTATCACCATCAAAGTGAAGGGTCCAAGTATCTTCATGCAAGTTGACATTAATTTTAGGAAGCACCTTGATAACTAATTTTGTTTTATTAGTATCTAAGAGAGTAGTGGAGTTGTCAAGATTATTGGCTTCAAGGTCGGTGGTAAAACTATGAAAATAATCTTTGAGAGAAATATCTTGATTAATACCTTTGATTTAAAGGATATTATCATCTAGAAGATTATCTTAAAGAGAAGAAGTGGCTGGTATGGGAACTGTGACAAGTTGATCATCTCTGATTTGCCATTTTATAGCTTTTTGAGTGATGATGTGGAGATCAAATTCTATAAGGAGGACCAACCATTTAACAATTTTGTCTTCAAGAAGAAATACTTTGGAGAAGAAATGATGAAGGGGGTCAGAATGAACAATGACATAAGTAGTTTGGTAAAGCATATAGTGGCAAAGCTTTTTAGCTATGAAATAGATGGTGAGGCAATCATGCTTAATCTTGGTATAATGTGTTTCATAATCGATGAGGCCTCAACTAATGTAGTAGATACCATAATTTATTCCCATATCATTTTTTTTGCTAAGCATTTCCCTAACCAAAATAGGTGTGGAAGAAGTATATAGAATCAAAGGTTTGTCATTGGAAGGAGGACAAAGTGTAGGTGGATGAAGCAATGACTCTTTAATATTATCAAATGATTTTTGACATGGATCCATCCATTCTAAAGTAGTACCTTTGTTGATAATGAAATTGATGGAGTGAATTTGATATGTCATTTCAAGGAAACATTATCTAATTACCCCTAGTTTTCCTAAATAAGTAAAAATATTGGGAGTAGAATGAAGAATATGCATGCTAATGATAACACTAATTTTACCAAGGTCAACATCAATGCCATAAATAGAGACTAAGAATATTAAATTTTTTATAGATGTGACTCCAAAGACACATTTTTAAGGATTAAGTCTAACTTTATATTTAAAGAGATGGTCAAAGATGATAGCAAGATCAAAAAGATGATTCTTACAATGTTTACATCTAGCAATGAGATCATCCACATAGGTTTTAATAATTTTATGAATGAGATCATGAAATATGTGAGTCATCACTCATTGGTAAGTGGTTATAGAATTTTTGAGGTTGAAGGCAATTTTGACATAGCAATAGGTGCCCCATTCTATGGTGAAAGTTGTCATATGTTGGTTGTCAAGGGCAATATGAATCCGATTGTATCTTGAAAAGCCATCCATAAGAGATAAAATTTCATAACCAACCATGGAATCAACAATGACATCTATTGAAGGTAAAGGGAAGTTGTCCTTAGGCTAGGCAATATTAAGATTATGGAAATCAATACAAATGTGAATGACCACAGTGACTTTCTTCCAATTGAGAACAACGTTGGAAACTCATTCAAAATAATCCACTGGTTTGATAAATTTAGCATCAAGTAATTTGATTATTTCCTTATGAAATAAAGTGGAAACTTTAGGTGGAAATTTTATTTATTTTTTATGCACATGATTGACATGAATATAAGTAATGACGTTATTCACCACAATGCTAGGGTCAATGCCAGGCATGTCCTCATAAGACCAAGTGAAAGCCTCATGATATTTATCAAATAATAAGTTAAAATTATCATGTTCAGTAGGTGAGAGTTCACGAGAGATAGTAATTGGTCAAAGACAATATGGAGTACCATATTTGATGAAAGTGGTTTCTTTAATAATCATGGCATTTCCATCTTGAAAGTGGTATGGTGCATTAGGTAAGGCAGAAATTGGATTTTTTTTAGGGTCAATGTTAGCAATGAAGTTGTTGAAGCAAGGAGTTTTAATCTTAAAATTTTCAATTTTATGATGTTACTATAAAAATTAAGGTTCTCAGGGATAAATTAACTCAAGAATAGCTTCATCACTAGGAAAGGTAAGAAGAGGACCATAATACTCAACATTTACTTTAAGATCTAGAATTTGATTGCCATGGTGATCATACGCAGGATGTATCTGACAAACATTGATTGCCTTGGCATCTAGTGTAATTTTAGGAGTATAAGAAGTAGATGGATCAGAAGAGGTTGGAATATCAGTGGGTTCAATGATGAAATAAGGATTAGATGCAATGATTGAATTGATAGGTGGTAAAGGAGATATAGAAAATCACAGAGGTTTAAAAGGTATAATTTGTTCTACCACCCAAAGAGTATCGATAAGAGGAGAATTGAAAAGAGGTACATGACCCTCATGATCTAAGGTATGATCCATAAAAATGGTATGAACATCCCAATTAAAATAATGAATTTGGGCTAAGGTTTTATGATAATGCTAGACATCCAAATATCTAGATTGAGTTTGGGCCATTATATAGTTATCATTATATGTTGGATAAATTATACATGCTTGAGAATCAAGGGGACTTTCAGAGGGTGAAATCTTGATATTATTAAATGTACAAGGAGACATGATGAGAGGATATTACAATAATTTTTCCACTCCAAAATCATTGTAAGTGAAGGTATATTCAATTAAAGAAGCTTCTTGAGCATTGCATGGAGGGGAAAATTGGTAATCTCATCAATACAAAGAATAGTATGATCTTTGGGTAACAGAGAAGGAGAAAGCCATTATAAAATGTATGGAGGTAACTTGGTAGTATTGAAAGTATGTTTCAAATCATTAGGTTCATCATCATCAAAATCTGCAAGAGTAACTTTGTAAATCAGAATTCATGTTGATGAACTTGGGTAGGAGCACTATTGATATTAAAAATCATAGGAATATGATATTGGGATTTGGAATTAGGAAGTTGAATGCTCTATGGGTTGGGATTAGCTTCATGCTTATACCATTTTCCATTATGTAATAATTTAATACATTAACTACCAGAAGAAGCAATGGCCCTCATTTGATGATTCCATAGATGTCCAAGGATTATGTTGTAAGATAGAGCTAAGTTAAGGACCATAAGCTTAGTTTGAATAGTCTTAGTTCCAATGGTTAATGGAATCCAAATGTAACCAAGTAGATTTTTATTTATCTTATAAAAACCATAAGTAATATAGGTTTTTTTTAGATGATCCTTATTATAACCAAGTTGTTGTATAAGCCATAAAGATGTTACATTAATACCAGAACCTTAATCAACTAGAAATTTTTGGATAAGAGTGGTATTAATGGCTAATTTGATTAAAAGTGGTGGATCATCAACATGAAAGATAATTTCATCATTAATCATGTCCTCTTCAAGGAATTCAATAGAGGGATTGGAAGAAGGACACATAGTTTCAATGGTATTTACATTGGTAGGTTGAGATTAAATAGAAGGTGGTTATTCATAAAATGAGGATGGATCCTCAATTTATTGGATTTGTTGCATAAGGAACTTATGATGATATAGAGAAGTATGAACCAAATCCATAAGTGGAATCTTATAAGTCATAGAGTTGATTTCTTTAAGAAAGTTCCAATGAGACTTAGAAGAACTAACATGAGGCTTAGCAGATAAATTAGACTTTAGAGGAATAGATGTGGTTGGAGGATCAAAAGGAAGAGATGGTTCCTCTTTGGATTTTGAAACAACATTAGTAGTGGTAGTATATGTAAGAAGTTATTCATCCAAATATGTCTTCTTAGGCTTGGTAACAAGATCTTTATGAGCTAGTTTATGATGGTAATTAACCTTAGCAGTATTGACATATTAAAAATTGTTAAAATATTGGTCATAATACGCACTAATGGAAAAAAAATCCTTGGTATTTGGTTAATTATTTTAAGAATATTTTTGGTTATTAGAGGTAGAATATTTGTAAGCTTGTCATTTTTGAAAAGTAACAGTGTATTCTTGATGACAAAGATTAATCATAGCTTCATGATTGAATGAATCACCAAGCATATAGGAAAAAAAATTAGTGAACCCTATAAAAGATTCATGAGAATGCCTAATTTCATCATGGAACTAAAAAAATAGATTAGGGTCATATCACTTAAGAGGACCATTGGGATAGATGAAAGGTTTTGAGGTGTTACAGCCCTAACCTATCACATGTATTAGGATATGAATTGCCAAATTGTGGCTTAATTATCACTCTTTGATGCTATTTCATATTTATATATGCATTCATTTGGTTAGTAGGTCAGCCTATGGATTAACCATGGCCTAGATAGACTATATATAGGAGGTAGTGGGTAACTATTTATCATCATATTGTGAATTCTACTCTTATTAAAGCTTGTGGAGGTTTCCCCCTCAAAGTGGCTTATCTATTACCATATATTTGGATATATTTAATTCATATTTGGATATAATTATGCTATTATACTTTATTATTGAAGTAATATCATTACAAGTGATATCAGAGCTATGATTTGGGCAATCTTGTGGGTGAAACCCTGATTTTTAAAAAAAATTGAATATATCTATAAAAAGGTTTCAAATTTTCTCTAAATTTTTTTTACTGGAGGTGAGAAATAATTAATTTAATATTCCATTAAAATTTAAGATCATTTAGATCTATTTTACAAAAGTTATCTCCATTTTAGGGTTTTTCATAAAATTGCTCTATAGTGCACAATTCAAAGAATTTTTTTGAGTTATTTAAATTTTTGGAAAGATTAATTTTTTTTGGCTAGGGTTTTTTATTTGTAATTTTTTATTTGAGGCTGAAAAAAAGTCAAAAATTGCTTGGTCAAAGTTAGGTCAAAAGTGCTAATCAGGGTTGACATCGTAAAGCCCTTTTATGGTAGGTCCACAAACTCGAGGCCAAGGAAAGGGTGCTGAAACTCCCAATAAAACTCATAAAAAGGAAGAGATGGATTTAGAAGGGGGATGTACTTGACCCTTTGTACCAGGGTTCTCTGACATAGATCATAAAGTGAGCCAGCTTGACTATAGTGTACAAGGCATTCAGAGTGAGGTGCAAGGCATAAAATCTAATATGAAATCCATACAAGATAGTTTGGTAGATATCATAATAGATTTGAAAAATAATTAGTCAAATCATCTAGCTAACACTATTGCACAACCCCACTAGTGTGGTTCTCCCAACCAATCTACTTCAAATCTAACTACAGTGCCACAGAGGAACCTGTTACCAAAGGTGGATATGCACAAATTTGATGGAAAAGATCCACTCAATTAGATCAACCAAATGGAGATTTTTTTTGATCTACATCAGATCCCAAGTGGATATAAGGTTACCATGGCATCCTTGTATCTTGACCCTGATCAATTCATTTGGTATCAATGTTTGTGTGCTCAAAAGAAAAATATGACTCTCAATGTCACTTGGTCAATTTTTATAAAGGGGTTAAAATTACACTATGGCAATAGTGCGATAGAGAATTACTTTAGCCAATTGGCAAAATTGTGATAGACTTACTCTGTCAAGGATTATATTCATCATTTTTAGAACCTATCCTTACGTGTGGAAACAATTTCTAAGGAGAACTTGAATGACCTATTTTTGGGTGGACTCAAGGATCACATTCAATATGAGGTACACATGTTTAATCCACTTAAGATTTATGATTCTATTGTCATGGCATGCAGATCTAAGGAAAAATTTATAGCCAACAAGAAGCAACCATTCACTCACTTCAACGATCATAGCATGTTGACACCAACATTTCCTCCACCTACTAGATTGACCCCACAACAAATTGAAGAGAAGCGTGTAAAAGGATTATGTTTCAATTGTGACAACAACTGGAGCAAAGGACATAGATGTGTTGAGAATAAGCTATTCTAAATTGAGGGATCTCATGAAGATGATGCCTCCAATGATGATGAGGAAGAAATAGAGGAGGTACCTAAAAATTCCCAACCTACAATCTCTTGTCATGCACTTGCAGTTATTAGCACTCCACAAACTCTTAAGGTGGTGGGTTTTCTCAAGAAACATGAGGTGACAATGTTGATTGATTAAAAGAGCACACATAACTTCATCAACCATAAGTTGGCCACTTGATTGAACTATTTTATCTACCCAACACCAAAATTTCAAGTCATGATTGTATATGGTGGCACAATTAATTGTTCAGGCAAACACCATAATATTAAGCTTGATATGGGTGAGTACAATCTTGATTCTCCTATGTTTGTTATTCCCATGGGTAGCACAAACATTTTTTTGGGAGTCCAATGGCTCACAACCTTGGGTACCATTGAGATGAACTTCCAGGAACTATTCATGCACTTTCATTTTGAAGGTAGGAAAATTGAACTATGTGGATTACAGGCAAAATCTCCATAATTGGTTAGTTCACATCAGATGACCAAGATACTAAAAAAGAGGGTAGAGGGAATTATTGCACAATTATGTTCCATAGAATTTTAACCCACAAAAGCATCTATACATCTTGATCTATAGATGATTCTTGATGACCACCCATATATTTTTGGGGCCATGCCAAAAGGACTACCACCAAAAAGAGAACATGATCATCCCATTCAACTACTTCCAGGGAGTCAACCACCAAATATTAGACCATATAGATATCCATATGCACAAAAGAGTGAAATCAAAAAAATGGTCCATGAGATGCTAGAGGTAGGGATCATCAAGCATAGCTAAAGTGCATATTCATCACCAGTGGTCATGGTGTGAAATAAGGATGACACATGGAGGATGTGCCCAAATTATAGGGAACTTAACAAATACATCATCAAAGATAAGTTTCCTATTCCTGTAATTGATGATTTACTTGATGAGTTGCATGGTGCTAATTATTTCACAAAATTAGACTTTCGCTCAGGGTACCATAAAATTAGAATCAAGGATGAAGATGTTCATAGAACTACTTTTAGAATACATGAGGGCCATTATGAGTTTTTGGTAATGCCCTTTGGTCTTAAAAATGCACCATCTACTTTTTAGAGCTTGATGAACACTATTTTTAGGCCTTTTTTAAGGAAGTTTGTGTTCATTTTCTTTGATGACATATTGATTTATAGTTAGACATGGGAAGCACATCTATAACATGTGAAATAGGTGTTGATAGTTTTGGAGAAGCATCAAATTTATGTGAAGCCATGCAAATGTTCTTTTGGAGTATAAGAGGTAGAGTACCCAGGTCACATTTTTTCCCATGAAGGTGTCAAAGTTGATCCCCAGAAGATCAAAGCTATGATGGAATGGCCCATCCCAAAACTCTCAAAAACCTCAGAGGGTTCCTACGACTAGCATGTTACTACTGAATATTTGTGAAAGGTTATGGCAGCATAGTGGCTCCACTCACTGCCTTGATAAATAAGGATGCCTTCCATTGGAATGATGCCACCACTAAAGAATTTGAGAAACTAAAGGTAGCTATGTTCACCACTCCAATTTTGGCTACTCCAGACTTCTCAAAGACATTCATTATTGAATGTGATGCTTCTAGATCTGGGTTGGGAGTGGTACTAATGCAAGAAGGAAGACCCATTGCATTTGAGATTCTTCAATTCAAAGGTAAGAATCTACAAAAACCTATTTATGAGAAAGAAATGATGGCTATTCTTCATGTAATTAATAATGGAGGCCCTATCTGATGGGTAGACACTTTAAGGTGAAAAATAATCATGATAGTCTCAAATACTTTTTGGAGCAAAGATTATCATCTGAGGAACAACAAAAGTGGGTAACCAAAATGTTGGGTTATGATTTTAAAATCATCTATAAGAAGGGTAAATATAATGTAGTATCAGATGCATTACCCAGATGAGATACATCCATAGAAGCATTACTTTATGCAATATCCATATTGCAAGCAAATTGGGTGGATGAAGCCAGATTATAATGGAAGCAAGACAAGGATCACAAGTTCTAATTCAAAATCTCTAGTAAAGTACTTTAGCCTCAAACAAAAAAATATTTATTGAACCAAAAGAGGTGTATAAAAAGGTGAAGGAATATCAATTTTGGTAACTCCTAGTTTAGTTAGCAGAGTATTACTATTGATATCATTAGATGTTTGGAAATATCCTTTAAGAAGTTTAGGATTAGGTTCAAATTTCTTCATAAGAAAGTCTTGATGTTTAGCTTTATCAAGAGCTTCATTAAGTGTTTGGGAGCAAAGGGTCAAACCTTATATTTGAGAGTGGAAGTTAAAGTGATGATAAATAGTTTGAATAAGTTATCATTAGTCATGTTATGGTCAGCTTTATAGGCCAATGATTTCCATCTTTTGATAAAGTCATGATCTAATTTAGTGGGAGATTGTTTAGCATTGATGAAGTGGATAAGATAATTTTTGGGAAGATAATTATGTTGAAACTCTTTAACCAAATGATTAACCAAATCTTCAAGTTACAAAATAGAATGTTGGGGAAGTTGATTATACCATTCTAATACATCAGCAGTGAAAGTTTTCACTAAGATTTTAGTTGTGGTGAAGGTATTAGTTTGGATCCACTCTTTGTAAAGGTTGCCAAAGGCTTTGAGCAATGAGGTAGGGTCTTTAGTCCCATCATATTTGATAGTTGGAGATATGTTACCAATATCAATAGATACAATGAAAATATCCAAAGGCTCATTTTGAATGGTTTGAATCATCTCGTTATTCATTATGGGTTGAGAAATAACATTACCTAATGTATCCTAAAGAGGTGGAGGAATGTAATTGGGATTAACTTGAGGATGGATAATTAGAGCTTGGTTAGCCATATTGATTAAATTTTATTGAAGTTACATCATTTGGTTGGTGTTATAATTTTGCATTATGTTCATTTGTTGGATAACTTGGACTAAATTTTGAGTTATATCAGGAGGTGGGTTGGTGTTGGTAAGAGAACTCCCCAAATTGGTGTTAGGGGGAGGATTACTAAAAAAAAGATTATTAGTGGAATTGTTAAGTAAACTTGTATTAATTACTCCCACACTAGTTTGAATATTTTGAAGATGAGAAGTTTTTTGATAAGTACAAAAAGGATTAGATCCATCAACTTCATCTTGAGGTGTTATTTGTACCATATTACAGTTCATGGATGAAGGATGAAAAGAGGTTCCCCAAGAGTGATGGTACTCTTGGGAGGAAAGGAGAGGGAGAAATGAACATCTCATATAGTATCTAAATGGATTCAAGCTATCCAAGAACATTATGACTGAAGAGAGATGAAAAAATGCAAATAAGGAGAAATAGAGAACTAGATTGATAAAACAAGGCATAATTTAGTACAAGGTTGACTAGGTTAACTAAACACAAAAAACAAGGCCTGTAAATAGTATAGGCTTGATTGGGTTGATCCAATATAGTAAACAAAGGCTGGAAAAATCTATAGGGTCAATTAAGTTGACCCAGTACAACAAATAGAGAAAATTAAGAACATTATAATAGGTTGTGAAATGAAACAAGATAACTTTTATAAGTAATTTAGAAAATAAATAATAGAAAGGAAATAATAAATCAATTGGATTAATGTTGGCCAATCTAATTGAAGCACACAACACAAAACCTTGCTTGAATGTTAGATAATGTAAGTTTTTACAATACAAAATACAATTGAGCAAAGATAAAGTAATCAACTTGGAAAGTAAAGAGCTAACTAATTGGTCAACCTAAATGTTAATTAGATTATTAAGATATGATTTTAAATGTGATGGAAAGTTGTCTATAAGTAAGGAACTAGAAATCAATCTAGGGATGGTTTCAAGTAGTTTGGGTTGAAAGGGACCTATAGTGCTAATGATATAGGCTTGGTATTGGGGCCTACCCCCTCACTTTACACACTAAAATGATAAGGGTGTTGAGTTATTATCTAGAATATACTATTAACCATGCTTTATACTTGACTAGAACATCAAGTCGGCTTCCCCCTTAGTGATGAAATACAAGTTGGCTGGCCTTTGATAGACAAATGTTAAAAAACTTATTTATATTTTGTGATTTAGTCATGTGTGCATACAATAAAAAATAGTGAAACTAAATGATTAATTTAAAACCACATAATTAAGCTATGTGATCTATTCTAAGCATGCAAGGAACAAGAAAAGAAAGTGCGAATTAATTAATAGCATATAAGGTTCATTATAAATTTAAAACAAGCTAAAATATTTATATGGTCAATAATATATTCACAAAATATATAACAGGGTTGACAAGGTCAAACCTATACTGTGAAAGGAAGATCTAAGAATGAGCGTGGTTGATAGAGTTGACCCAGTTATACAGACAACACACATAACATAAAATTGGGTTGGTAGGGTCAATCTAGTTGAATATGTAGAGGTAATTTTAAAGAATACAAATTGAAAAAGGAAATATTATAAAGAAATAAATAGAGAGATAGAAAGGAACCTTGGTGGATCAAAGAAGCATATAATGAAGATTGCTATTTAAGAACCTTGATAATGCTTGAAAATTTTGCTAAGTTAATTGGGTCGATAAAGATTTGTATAAACCTATTGTTGAGTGCCTAAAAATGTATAGGGTTGACTAGGTTGACCTAGTAGTCTGTATTAGATGTATGAAAAATATATACATATTAATGTAGATATTATTTTTGAATTATATCTTTTTTTCCACTGGAAGAGGATCTTCAATGGGAGATCATTGTATATCTTTCTCTCAATTGTAAAGGGTAGGATCCCTTTCAAAAATATCCACTATTTAAAAAAATTGTAGGTTATTATTAAATAATATTTTATAAACCAAGGCTCCAATTCAATGTAATCAAAGTAATGAAGGTTATTTTGTCTTATTTATTATAGTTAAATTTATGGCTTTGTGGTTAGTTGGTTTTTTGGTTTTCTACCTATCTCCTTATGATCTCCTAGAGGCTTCTTTTATCTTTCTTGATTTGATCTACTAGCTAGATGATTTTTCACCATGGGCACTATCACCATACACTTGTAACTCTTTCACACCTCTTTTCCTATCAAACTCAAGGCCATGAATGAGGGCCTCATATTCTACCACATTACAAGTATAATAGAATTGAAATATGAAAGTGGAATAGTACCTTTCCTTGGATGGGAAAACCAGCATTTCTCCACCACCTACCCTAACTTTGCTTCTAGATCCATCAAATAATATCTGAATCAAGTACATGGGGAAGTACTAGGAAAAATTACACCTTGATTAATTAAATACTATAAATGTTGTTTTACCTCATTGGTATCCTTTAAGGAGTGCCTATACAACTCAAGATTTAGAATTGAACTATTTAGTAGCAACTAAATTTCATGGGCTTATGAAATATTTTTTTGAACTATTGCACCAACTCTCGAATATACTAGGTCGATAGAGTCAATCGAATATGGTAAATATTTGATAAAAATAATGATGAAAGAATTGTTGGGTGAATATTTTTTCATCAACTAACTGATGACAAAAAAGGTATATCAACCACAGCACAGGGAGATTTATGCCATGAAAAGTATGGGTTTATCAGATCTAGACGAGGTAAATCTCTCCTCTCATCAAGGGGAGGTTCCCTATGAATATTTATACGCTATATGTATATATAATTAAGCAGAAAATAATACTCAGGATGGTATAACAACATCCACCTCTCTTTTTTTAGAGGTGATGTACAAGGAACAAGAGAGAGAAATCCTAGTCGTTGGCCAACAACATTCCTCTTCTTTCAGGAATGGTATCCAGTGTAGAGCAGAAAATCACCTGAAGTAACAAAGTTCACAAGGAAACTTGCGTAAGCACAAAGTCTTTCGTAGCCTCCTTCACTGATTCAAAACAAGTGTAACTGTAGAGTGAAATGAAGCACAAAGTCTTCACCTGAAACTACAAAAGATAAAAGGATCACAAAGATAAAAGTAGCTCAAAGTCTCTCTTATATCTTTTAGAAATGCCCTTAGATAATATCAACACACCCACTTTGCTTATTAAATCAAACAAATAAGAGATTATCAAGAAAGAGGACATAAGAACTATTTCCTAAATAACACAGGTAACTTCAACACAAAGTCTGAAATAAACCTGCTTCTCATTCATTCAACAAAATATGATTTACAAGTTGAGCACAAAGTCTCAAGAAGTGTCTCAATTTCAACAGAGTTTTTGCTCTCAATTATCTGAGATCCATTTACAAAAGAGGTCTCCACTATACATAGGGAGAAACTCTCAAAAACTTAGAAAATATTAAAATACAAAAATATCTTAGTCAAAGATGACTCATCTTTGACTTTGAGATACTTTTCTAGATTTTTACATGTAATTACACATTAAAAAATTGCATGCACTTTTACATGACAAAGTGCATGAGAAGAGGAAGAAGAGAGAAGGAATGTATGGGCAGCAAAAATTGCCACCCCTACATATCAGAGAAGACCTCATGCATAGGCAGAAAAAATTGCCACCTATGCACGTCAAGGAGTAGGCGAACGTGTAAGGGCGGCAAAAATTGCCGTTCTTGCACTTGGAGGAGAAAAAACGGTGATGCAAGGGTAGAAAAAATTGCTGCTCTTGCATAAAAGATGCAAACACTGGTCACATTCTGCTGAGTCGTGACGTATTCCACTGCGCTTTATCTTTTTTAATTGGGTGCTTTTCGCAGGCTTTTATCTTCAGTCAGTCTTGGTTCTTCCTTTTACTGAGGCCACCTTTTGTCCTTTCTAGCTTTGCCTCTTCCTGCTACGATTTGAGCTATGGGGATACATTCCTAGCTTTAATGGCTCTTTACGCTCCTTCTCTCAGTGGTCCTTCCCTTTGGCATTTTGGATTTCAAATGCATTTGGGTCTGTGCTCAAGCCTTCAAAGAACAATCAGTTATTTCATTGCTGAAAATTTAATGTCTGTGGGCCCATCACTTTCCTTGGAAATTCTTTTGGCTTTGTTGTTTGGTATTTTTCTAGATTGAACTTGTCCTTCCAGGCTTCTTTGGGTAACCCTTCAGATATTCCCCTGGGATTTTCTTATACTTCCTCCAGTGGACATTTTCCCTAGGGAAAATTACCAGGGACAAAAAGGCACATGTAAAGAATCTAGGATGCCTGCCATAACGTCATCCGTGTAATAGGTGCAAAGGGACCGGGATGGCAAGGAAGAGAAGTGAGGACATCGACATTAGATCTGCCTTGCCCTGCATGCACAAAATGTTTTATGATTCTAGAACTTAGGAACAACAAAGCGCAAAAAACTTAGGAACGGTGAAATGCAGACAGAAGGCAGAGATCACAGAGAATGCATGAAACTTAGGAACGATAGAGCAGGCATAAATTCTGATAGTCAAGGCACCCAGTGGTAGCAGGAAGTATCATAGAGAAGAAACATGGAAACAAAGATACACTGAAACACCGACTCGATAGGAAATTGATAGAGAAAAACCCCCCAACAAGTTATGGGCTCCATAGTGGATCATTTTGCCAAAACCATTGGAGATATAGAATCATTATTTAGGTACGTGGTTTGACATGTAATGTCGATGAAAATTACCACTCAGACATTTCCTATATGATGCAATAGCAGTTAAAACTTCCGTTGGGACATCAAAAATAGGACTTGCATTATAATCCCCCACTCCATGCTCTGTCAGCACTTTCTACCACTCCTGAAAACTACAAATGCAAAGGCGGTGATTTTTTCCACCTAAGCATCTGCATAGGTAGGAATCTCTACCACTCTTGCACACTTTCGGCTTTCTTGAAAATGACCCTGCCGAAGGGTGTTTTGATCGATTAAGTGCCCTTGACTTGTCCTTTGGGAAGCTTCCTTTTGCATTGAACCGAACACTTGAACTTGCCTTTGAACCATGTCTTTGAACCAAAACTTTGAACCTAAAGATGCTAAAACAAAGGGAATGAACCACTCGAGTGAAATAAAGTGTTGAACCGCTTGGTTGAATCGAGCCATTGAACTGTGAACCCATTGAACCTACTACTAGTGTTTACCGATGGAGATTTTTGTTTGAACCAAGGCATTGAAATAGTCCTAAAAAATTGATTCTTTTGATTGAAACCATCTACAAAATCCTTTGACCCTGAATGCTCAGAACAATTTTTGAAAGGGGAAGAGAGGATTTTGATCTGTAGGTTGTCCCAAAAATGAGTGGCATTTTTCAGGGACAACAACTGGCTCTAGTTGGGGAACTTCCTTCTATTGTAAAAAATGATTGAAGGGAGTAGAATCCAGAATCTCCAATGCCTTGAAGTGTGCCATTGGGCTACGGAGTCATGCTACCCAAAAAGAAAAGCTCCAAAAATGAAAATGAAATGAACAAAACAAAACAAAAGACTATACAAATATACATATGTATAGGGGGACTCATCTGATACTTCAAGAATTGAAGTTCTTCAGACACTACTCGTGGAGAGGCAGTGACAATGGCATTTTATCCTGATAAACCAGCAAGAGGCCATTTTCTCCCCAAAATTGATGATGTGTGAATGGAACTCTCCACCAGGAAACCAATTTCCTGTGCCTTCCCTTTTGTTTTCTCCTCTTGCCCCACAACAAGACTTGTCTTTTGATCCAAAAACCATGAATCTTTGTTTTCTTAGCGAAGAGTTCTTTTCCCTGATCATGATGTGCAACAGCATGGTTAGATACCATAATTGGTTGCTCTTCTGGTTCCATCCAGCACTTGATTTGATTGTCCTCATTTGACACCCACCACTGATTGGCACTATCAGTCCCACTTGTCGTTGTTTCACTTGAACCAATTTTTGGGGTGGCATTCTCAAGTGATTTAACAGGATTTTCATGAACCTCTTCTGTGTTTAGAAAATAATTACCCCTACCTGAGGACTCAAATAGAATTTGAGCTGTAGGGGCTGACATTTGGGTGACCACGTACTTTACTTCTCCCTCAGGAAGCAACCTATGCATCACACCTTTCATAGGGATTCTTTCCTGGGAAAAGTCCATGCTCAATTCTCCTCTGACATCCTTGCAAAAGTTTCATATAAGCAGAATGCCATATGAGGCTGGGACGTCAGCTACTAGGATTGTCATATTGATCCTCTTTTCTGGAAAATCTATGAAAGCAAATTGGGCATCTTTTATCTAACCAAGGAGTGGAACTTGCTTGTTTTCCATAGAAAAACACCTCCCAAAAGTTTTAGTCAATGTGAGACCAAGAGATTCTGCCACTTTAGCAAGCATGACGTTGTCAGATGCACCAAAATCGATGATGTAATTGCTCAGCTTGCATCCATTTATTAATAAGGAAACATAGAAAGGATCTACTTTCTCGAGATCAACTAGAGGAGTCACGATAAGATTATTTTAGGTGGATACATTCTTTGGGGGATCATGAGTTCCCCTCAAAATTTCTTGTCATGCAGGGACAGTTGTACCTTTCACACATTCTACAAACTTGTCCAACTATTCAGGATGGGCTTGTAGAAATTCAAATTTAGACATTTGAAATTTAGTCTTTTTGACATGCTCAATTATGTCAAATGTCTGAATCAGACTAGGCACAGAGGATGGGAGTTCACTCTTTTGATTTTTGGGAGGGGGAGGGCTAGTTTGTGAAGTTGAAGTAGAGGGTGCAGAGATGCTTGGGGTATGTACTTTTTCAATAGTCACCGGGTCTTTTGGTTGGAAGGGCAGAGTGGTTCCCCACTTGGCAATTGAAACTGCTAGCTGAGGTTGCTCCTCTGTCTTCTATTTATCAGCTTGTCAAGCTGATTGATTTTGGGACCTAGTGAATACGACATATGATCCATCAGCTACATTCCCCTCGCTTCTGGGTTCATCTTGATAATTCATGTAAGTAATGACAGAGTTGCCAGCTAATTCTTCTTCTTGCTCTTTAAAGGGATTAACATCATCATGCTGGTCCAACTCAAGTTGGAAAGGGGAAGTGTGTTCCATTTCTAGATATCCAACCACTGAGTTGGTTGGAGGTGCTTCAAGGGTGAGGTTCCTCTATGGGGGAGGAAGATGATTTGGTTGCCCTTGATTCTTAGCAGCATTGCCTTGATACACTTGATTCTAAAATGTCCTCCTTGGCATATCCTGATTAGGAGAGGCAGACATAACTTAGGCCATTTGTCTTCTGAGAGCTAGCATTTCATTTGCTAACTTTTGTACCATAGGATCTGTAGTACCTATAGAAGAACTTTAAGCAGATGAAGAGAATCTATTTTTACTTGGGTCTTTTCTGATCTTACCTGCCAGGATAAGATCATCATCAATCTCAGTAGCCAAATTTTGAGCCAACGTGAGATCTATAGGGCCAGCTTGCCTCAATAGGAAACTTACTTCAGAAAGTTGCGAGTTGATAAAAAAACACTTGAGATTCTCCAGCGTGGGCTGAGCATTAGTTGGAATCCAGTTCCTTAACTTATTGAATTTGGCTATGAAATCCCTCATGGGTTCTTGGGATTCTTTTTTCATTTGTGTTAGCTGAGCTAATAAGGCATGTGCATCTTTAGTAGGTTTAAATCTAGATTTAAATATGGACTTTAGTGTATTCCAGTCTATTATAGTTTGAGCTTGAAGATGGTAGAACCAATTTGTGGCAGCGCCTTGCAGAGTTTCTATGAAAAGTCTCACTACTACATCTTCAAATTCCACACTGATTATGCCACATGATATGGAGAAAGTGGCAATATGCTCGTCAGGATGAACCTTCCCGTCCCAAGAAAACTTGGGAAATTTTTTCCTAAAACTACGGGATAGTTCATGTAAGGGTGGGGTCAAATTAAGTGGACCAAAAGAATTGCCCCACAAACCTTGAGCCATTATGATAGGATGATTAAATAGCTGGATAACAAATCTCAGTGGGGTATTTGTATGCAGAGCACTATTAGCAGTAGGAAAATAAGCTCTACCTTGTGTTGGTGACCCGATAAGGTTTGGAGGAAGACTCCTAGATCGTTGGAGGAAAGGTGGTGGAGGAAACAGATCAAAATTGCTCTGCTGTGCCAAATCAAACATGGGGTCAAAAACACCCTTAGATCTCTGGCTCCTTGTGTAGCATGGAGATGTCAAATTTTAAAACAAAAGTGGGAAAGAGCAGGATCTACTTCAGTTTGAAGTTTGGGACTTAAAACTGTGCGCTCTTCCCCAGCGGCTCTGGTTTTGTAGACCAGATAATATAACAGAGATGGAGGAAGATGGTAAGGCTATAATGATAATGGGTAAGACATGAAATGGAGTCGCCAGACTATGTAATGGATAAGGGTTATAATGATTATGGGTAAGACATAGGTGATGTTTCAATCTAAAACTTGAGGTTCCAAATTGCACAAAATTACTGTGTCCCCAGTAGAGTCACCAAAAATTGTTGGGTGAATATTTTGTCATCAACTAACTGATGACAAAATGGATATATCAACCACAACACAGGGAGATTTATGCCATGAAAAGTGTGGGTTTACCAGATCTGAATGAGGTAAATCTCTCCTCTCATTAAGGGGAGGTTTGTTATGAATATTTATATGCTATATGTATATATAATTAAGCAAAAAATAATACTCAGGGTGGTATAACAACATCCACCTCTCTTTTTTTAGAGGTGATGTACAAGGAACAAGAGGGAGAAATCGTGGTCGCTGGCCAACAACATTCCTCTTCTTTCAAGAATGGTATCCAACGTAGAGCAAAAAATCACCTGAAGTAACAAAGTTCACAAGGAAACTTGCGTAAGCACAAAGTCTTCCATAGCCTCCTTCACTGATTCGAAACAAGCGTAACCATAGAGTGAAACGAAGCACAAAGTCTTCACCTGAAACTATAAAAGATGAAAGGATCACAAAGATAAAAGTAGCTCAAAGTATCTCTTCTATCTTTTAGAAATGCCCTCAGATAATATCAACACACCCAATTTTCTTATTAAATCAAACAAATAAGAGATTATCAAGAAAGAGGACATAAGAACTATTTCCTAAATAACACAGGTAACTTCAACACAAAGTTTGAAATAAACCTGCTTCTCATTCATTAAACAAAATATGATTTACAAGTTGAGCACAAAGTCTCAATAAGTGTCTCAATTTCAATAGAGTTTTTGATCTCAATTATCTGAGATCCATTTATAAAATAGGTCTCCACTATATATAGGGAGAAACTCTCAAAAATTGAGAAAATATTAAAATACAAAAATATCTTAGTCAAAGATGACTCATCTTTGACTTTGAGATATTTTTCAAGATTTTTACACATAGTTACACATTATAAAATTGCATGCACTTTTACATGACAAAGTGCATGAGAAGAGGAAGAAGAGAGAAGGAATGTATGGGCGGCAAAAATTACCGCCCCTGTATATCGAAGAAGATCTCGTGCATAGGCGGCAAAAATTGCCGCCTGTGCACGTTACGGAGTAGGCAAACGTGTAAGGGTGGCAAAAATTTCTGCTCTTTCACCTAGAGGAGAAGAAACGGTGATGCAAGGGTGGCAAAAATTTCTGCTCTTTCACCTAGAGGAGAAGAAACGGTGATGCAAGGGTGGCAAAAATTGCCGCTCTTGCATGAAGGATGCAAGGGCAGAAAAAATTGCTACTCTTGCATAGAAGGTGCAAACACTGGTCACGTTCTGCTGAGTCGTGACGTATTCTTCTGCACTTTGTCTTTTTTAATCGGGTGCTTTTTGCAGGCTTTTATCTTTAGTTAGGCTTGGTTCTTCCTTTTACTGAGGCTGCATTTTGTCCTTTTTAGCTTTGCCTCTTCCTGCTGTGATTTGAGCTATTGGGATATGTTCCTAGCTTTACTGGCTCTTTACGCTCCTTCTCTCAGCAGTCCTTCCCTTTGGCATTTTGGCTTTCAAATGCATTTGGTTCTGCACTCAAGCCTTCAAAGAACAATCAGTTATTTCATTGCCATGAATTTAACGTCTGCAGGCCCATCACTTTCCTTGGCAATTCCTTTGGCTTTGCTGTTTGGTATTTTTCCAGATTGAACTTGTCCTTTCGGGCTTCTTTGGGTAACCCTTTGGATATTCCCCCAGGCTTTTCTTATGCTTCCTCCAATGGACATTTTCCCTAGGGAAAATTCTTAGGGACAAAAAGGCACGTGTAAAGAATCCAGGGTGCCTGCCATAACGTCATCCGTGTAATAGGTGCAAAGGGACCAGGATGGCAAGGAAGAGACGTGAGGACATCGACATCAGATCTGCCTTACCCTGCATGTACAAAATGTTTTAAGATTTTGGAACTTAGGAACAGCAAAGTGCATGAAACTTAGGAATGGTGAAATGCAGACAGAAGGTAGAGATTATGGAGAATGTAGGAAACTTAGGAATGACAGAGCAGGCATAAATTTTGACAGTCAAGGTGCCCCAAAAAGCATGTAGTGGCAGCATGAAGTATCACAGAGAAGAAAAATAGAAACAAAGATACACTGAAACACCGACTCGGTAGGAAATCGATAGAGAAAAACCCCCCAGCAAGTCACGGGCTCCACAACAGATCATTTTGCCAACACCATTGGAGATATATAACCATTATTCAGGTACGTGGTCTGACATATAATTTCAGTGAAAATTACCACTCAGACATTTCCTATTTGATGCAATAATAGTTAAAACTTCCATTGGGACATAAAAATAGGACTTGCATTGTAATCCCCTGCTCCATGCTTTGTCAGCACTTTCTGCCGCTCCTGCACACTACAGATGTAAAGGCGGTGATTTCTGCCACCTAAGCACCTACACAGGCAGGAATCTCTTCCACTCTTACACACTTTCAGCTTTCTTGAAAACAACCCTTCTGAAGGGTGCTTTGATCAATTAAGTGCCCTTGACTTGTCCTTCGAGAAGCTTCCTTTTGCATTAAACTAAACACTTAAAATTGCCTTTGAACCATGTCTTTGAACCAAAACTTTGAACCTAAAGATGCTAAAACAAAGGGAATGAACCAACCGAATAAAATAATGCATTGAACCGCTTGGTTGAATTGAGCCATTGAACCGTGAACCCGTTGAATCTACTGCTGGTGTTTATCGATGAAGATTTCTGTTTGAACCAAGGCACTGAAATAGTCCCAAAAAATGACTAAGTGTTGAAAAACTGATTCTTTTGACTGAAACCATCTGTAGAAGCCTTTGACCTTGAATGCTCAGAACAATTTTTGAAAGGGGAAGAGAGGATTTTGATATGTAGGTTGTCCCAAAAATGAGTGGCATTTTTTGGGGACAACAGCTGGCTCTAGTTGGGGAACTTCCTTCTATTGTAAAAAATGATTGAAGGGAGTAGAATCCAGAATCTCCAGTGCCTTGAAGTGTGCCATTGGGCTATGGAGTCATGCTACCCAAAAAGAAAGGCTCCAAAAATGAAAATGAAACAAACAAAACAAAGCAAAAGACTATACAAATATACATATGTACAGGGGGACTCATCTGATACTTCAAGAATTGAAGTAATTCAAATGCTGTTCCTGGAGAGGTAGTGACAATGGCATTCTATCTTGATAAACTAGCAAGAGGCCATTTTCTCCTCAGAATTGATGATGTGTGAATGGAACTCTCCACTAGGAAACCAATTTCTTGTGCCTTCCCTTTTGTTTTCTCCTCTTGCCCCACAACAAGACTTTTATTTTGATCCAAAAACCACAAATCTTTGTTTTCTTGGTGAAGAGTTCTTTTCCCTGATCATGACGCACAACATCATGGTCAGCTACCATAATTAGTTGCTCTTCTGGTTCCATCCAGCACCTAATTTGATTGTCCTCATTTGACACCCACCACTGATTGGCACTATCAGGCCCACTTGTCGTTGTTTCATCTAAACCAATTTTTGGGTTGGCATTCTTAAGGGATTTAACAAGCTTTTCATGAACCTCTTCCGTGGTTAGAAAATAATTACCCCTGCCTGAGGACTCAAATAAAATTTGAGTTGTAGGGGCTGGCGTTTGGGTGACCACGTACTTTGCCTCTCCCTTAGGAAGCAACCTTTGCATCATGCCTTTCATATGGATTTTTGCCTGGGACAAGTCCATGCTCAATTCTCCTCTAACATCCTTGCAAAAGTTCCATCCAAGCAGAATGCCATATGAGGCTAGGACGTCAGCTACTGGAACTGTCATCTTGATCCTCTTTTCTGGAAAAGCTGTGAATGCAAATTGGGCATCTTTTATCTAACCAAGGAGTGGAACTTACTTATTTTATAGAGGAAAACACCTCCCAAAAGTTTTAGTCAATGTGAGACCAAGAGATTCTACCACTTTAGCAGGCATGACGTTGTCAGATGCACCAAAATCGATGATGGAATTGCTCAGCTTGCAACCATTTATTAACAAGGAAACATAGAAAGGATCTACTTTCTTAGGAGCAACTGGAGGAGTCACAACAAGATTATTTTAGGTGGATACATTCTTTGGGGGATCATGAGTTGCCCTCAAAATTTCTTGTCTTATAGGGACAGTTGTACCTTTCACACATTCCACCAACCTATCCAACTGTTCAGGATGGGCTTGTAGAAATTCAAATTTAGACATTTGAATTTTAGTCTTTTTGACATGCTCAATTATGTCAAATGTCTAAATTAGACTAGGCACAGAGGATGGGAGTTCACTCTTTTGGTTTTTAGGAGGGGGAGGGCTGGTTTGTGAAGTTGAAGTAGAGGTTGCAGAGATGTTTGGGCTACGTACTTTTTCAACAGTCACCGAGTCCTTTGGTTAGAAGGGTAGAGTGGTTCCCCACTTGGCAATTGAAACTGCTGGCTAAGGTTGCTCCTCTATCTTCTCTTTATTAGCTTGTCGAGTTGACTGATTCTGGAATAGGGTGAATATGACATATGATCCCTCAGCTACATTCCTCTCACTTCTGGGTTCATCTTGATAATTCAGGTAACCAATGACAGAGTTGCCAGCTAATTCTTCTTCTTACTCTTCAAAGGGATTAGCATCATCATGCTGGTCCAACTCAAGTTGGAAAGGGGAAGTGTGTTCCATTTCTAGATATCCAACCACTGAGTTGGCTGGAGGTGCTTCAAGGGAAAGGTTCCTCTGTGGGGGAGGAAGACGATTTGGCTGCCCTTGATTCCTAGCAACATTGCCTTGGTATGCTTGATTCTAAAATGTCCTCCTTGGCATATCCTGATTAGGAGAGGTAGACATAACTTGGGCCATCTATCTTCTGAGATCTAGCATTTCATTTACTAACTTTTGTACCATAGGATCTATAGTACCTGTAGAAGACCTTTCAGCAGATGAAGAGAATCTATTTTTACTTGGGTCTTTTCTGATCGTACCTGCTAAGATAAGATCATCCTCAATCTCAGTAGCCAAATTTTAAGCCAATGCGAGATCCATAGGGCCAACTTGCCTCAACAGGAAACTTACTTTGAGAAGCTATGAGTTGGTAAAAAAACACTTGAGATTCTCCAGTGTGGGCTGAGCAACAGCTGGAATCCGGTTCCTTAACTTATTGAATTTGGCTATGAAATCCCTCATGGGTTCTTGGGATTATTTTTTCATTTGTGTTAGCTAAGCTAACAAGGCATGTGCATCTTCAGTAGGTTTAAATCTGACTTCAAATATGAACTTTAGTGTATTCCAATTTGTTATAGTTTGAGCTTGAAGATGGTAGAACTAATCCGTGACAGCGTCTTGCAGAGTTTCTATGAAAGGTCTCACTGCTACATCTTTAAATTCCACATCGATTATGCCACATGCTATGGCAGAAAATGGCAATATGCTCATCGGGATGAACCTTCCCATCACCAAAAAAACTTGTGAAATCTTTTTCTTGGAACTACAAGGCAGTTCATGTAAGGGTGGGGTAAAATTAAGTGGACCAAAGGAATTGCCCCACAGACCTTGATCCATTATGACAGGATGATTAAATGGCGTAATAACAAATCTCAATGGGGTATTTGTAGGTAGGGAACTATTAGCAGCAGGAAAAGAAGCTCTACCTTGTGTTGGTGACCCAATAAGTTCTGGAGGAAGACTCCTAGATCGTTGGACGAAAGGTGGTGGAGGAAACAGATCAAAATTGCTTTGCTGTGCCAACTCAAACATGGGGTCAAAAACACCCTTAGATCTCTGGCTCCTTATGTAGTGTGGAGTTACCAAATTTTAAAACAAAAGTGGAAAAGATCAGGATCTGCTTCAGTTTGAAGTTTGGGACTTAAAACTGCATGCTCTTCCCCAGCGGCTTTGGTTTTGTAGACCAGATAATATAACAGAGATGGAGGAAGATGGTAAGGCTATAATGATAATGGGTAAGACATGAAACGGAGTCGCCAGACTATGTAATGGATAAGGGTTATAATGATTATGGGTAAGACATAGGTGATGTTTCAATCTGAAACTTGAGGTTCCAAATTACACAAAATTACTATGTCCCCATCAGAGTTGCCAAAAACTGTTGGGTGAATATTTTGTCGTCAACTAACTGATGACAAAATGGGTATATCAACCATAGCATAGGGAGATTTATGCCACAAAAAGTGTGGGTTTACTAGATTTGGATGAGGTAAATCTCTCCTCTCATCAAGGAGAGGTTCCCTATGAATATTTATATGCTATATATATATATATATATATATATAATTAAGAAAAAAGTAATACTCGGGGTGGTATAACAACATCCACATCTCTTTTTTCAGAGGTGATGTACAAGGAACAAGAGGGAGAAATCCTAGTCGTTGGCCAACAACATTCCTCTTATTTCAGGAATGGTATCCAACGTAGAGTATAAAATCACCTAAAGTAAACAAAGTTCACAAGGAAACTTGTGTAAGCACAAAGTCTTCACCTGAAACTACAAAAAATAAAAAGATCACAAAGATAAAAGTAGCTCAAAGTCTCTCTTCTATCTTTTAGAAATGCCCTTAGATAATATCAACACACCCACTTTGCTTATTAAATCAAACAAATAAGAGATTATCAGGAAAGAGGACATAAGAACTATTTCTTAAATAACATAGGTAACTTCAACACAAAGTCTGAAATAAACCTGCTTCTCATTCATTCAATAAAATATGATTTACAAGTTGAGCACAAAGTCTCAAGAAGTGTCTCAATTTCAACAGAGTTTTTACTCTCAATTATTCGAGATCCATTTACAAAAGAGGTCTACACTATATTTATGGAGAAACTCTCAAAAACTTAGAAAATATTAAAATACAAGAATATCTTAGTCAAAGATGATTCATCTTTGACTTTGAGATATTTTTTTGGATTTTTACATGTAATTACACATTACAAAATTGCATGCACTTTTACATGACAAAGTGCATGAGAAGAGGAAGAAGAGAGAAGGAATGTATGGGCGGTAAAAATTGCTGCCCCTACATATCAGAGAAGATCTCGTGCATAGGTGGCAAAAATTGCCACCTTTGCACGTCAAGGAGTAGGAAAACGTGTAAGGGCAAAAAAAATTGCCGCTCTTACACCTGGAGGAGAAGAAATGGTGATGTAAGGGTGGCAAAAATTGCCGCTCTTGCATGAAGGATGCAAGGGCAGCAAAAATTGCCGCTCTTGCATAGAAGATGCAAACACTAGTCACGTTCTACTGAGTCATGACATATTCCACTGCACTTTGTCTTTTGTAATTGGGTGCTTTTCATAGGCTTTTATCTTCAGTCAGGCTTAGTTCCTCCTTTTACTGAGGCCACCTTTTGTCCTTTCTAGCTTTGCCTCTTCTTACTGCAATTTGAGCTATCGGGATACGTTCCTAGCTTTATTGGCTCTTTACGCTCCTTCTCTCAGTGGTCCTTCCCTTTGGCATTTTGGATTTCGAATGCATTTGGGTCTGTGTTCAAGCCTTCAAAGAACAATTAGTTATTTCATTACCATGAATTTAACGTCTGTGGGCCCATCACTTTCCTTGGCAATTCCTTTGGCTTTGCTATTTGGTATTTTTCTAGATTGAACTTGTCCTTTTGGGCTTCTTTGGGTAACCCTTCGGATATTCCCCCAGGATTTTGTTATGCTTCCTCCAGTGGACATTTTCCCCAGGGAAAATTCCCAGGGACAAAAAGGCACGCATAAAGAATCCAGGGCACCTGCCATAACATCATCTATGTAATAGGTGCAAAGGGACCGAGATGGCAAGGAAGAGAAGTGAGGACATCGACATCAGATCTGCCTTGCCCTATGTGTATAATTTTTTTTATGATTTTGGAAGTTAGGAATGGCAAAGCACAAGAAACTTAGGAATGGTGAAACGTAGACAGAAGGCAGCGATCACAAAGAATAAAGGAAACTTAGGAATGACAGAGCAGGCATAAATTTTGACAGTCAAGGTGCCATAAAAAGCATGTAGTGGCAGCAGGAAGTATCACAGAGAAGAAACACAGAAACACCGAATCAATAGGAAACTGATAGAGAAAAACCCCCAGCAAGTCACGGGCTCCACAACGGATCATTTTGCCAACACCATTGGAGATATAGAACCATTATTCAGGTATGTGGTCTGACATGTAATGTCGATGAAAATTACCACTCAGACATTTCCTATTTGATGCAATAGCAGTTAAAACTTTTGTTGGGACATCAAAAATAGGACTTGCATTGTAATCCCCTACTCCATGCTCTGTCGGCACTTTTTGCTACCCCTACACACTATAGATACAAAGGCGGTGATTTCTACCACCTAAGCATCTACACAAGCAAGAATCTCTTCCACTCTTGCACACTTTTGGCTTTCTTGAAAATGACCCTTCCGAAGGGTGCTTTGATTGATTAAGTGCCCTTGACTTGTCCTTCAGGAAGCTTCCTTTTGCATTGAACTGAACACTTGAACTTGCCTTTGAACCATGTCTTTGAACCAAAACTTTGAACCTAAAGATGCTAAAACAAAGGGAATGAACCACCCGAGTGAAATAAAGCATTGAACTGCTTGGTTGAATCGAGCCATTAAACCGTGAACCCGTTGAACCTACTGCTGGTGTTTGCGGATGGAGATTTTTGTTTGAACCAAGGCACTGAAACAATCCCAAAAATGACTAAGTGTTGAAAAACTGATTCTTTTGACTGAAACCATCTACAAAAGCCTTTGACCTTGAATGCTCAGAACAATTTTTGAAAGGGGAAGAGAGGATTTTGATCTGTAGGTTGTCCCAAAAATGAGTGGAATTTTTTGGGGACAATAGCTGGCTCCAATTGGGGAACTTCCTTCTATTGGAAAAAATAATTGAAGGGAGTAGAATCTAGAATCTCCAGTGCCTTGAAGTGTGCCATTGGGCTACGGAGTCATGCTAACCAAAAAGAAAGGCTCCAAAAATGAAAATGAAAAGAACAAAACAAAGCAAAAGACTATACAAATATACATATGTACAGGGAGACTCATTCAATACTTCAAGAATTGAAGTACTTCAGACGCTGCTCCTTGAGAGGTAGTGACAATGGCCTTCTATCCAGATAAACTAGCAAGAGGCCATTTTCTCCCCATAATTGATGATGTGTGAATGGAACTCTCCACCAGAAAACTAATTTCTTGTGCCTTCCCCTTTGTTTTCTCCTCTTACCCCACAACAAGACTTGTCTTTTGATCCAAAAACCATGAATCTTTGTTTTCTTGGCAAAGAGTTCTTTTCCTTGATCATGATGGGCAAGAGCATGGTTAGCTACCATAATTGGTTGCTCTTCTGGTTCCATCTAGCACCTAATTTGATTGTCCTCATTTGACACCCACCACTGATTGGCACTATCAGGCCCAATTGTCGTTGTTTTATCTGAACCAATTTTTGGGTTGGCATTCTAAAGGGCTTTAACAGGCTTTTCATGAACCTCTTCCATGGTTATAAAATAATTACCCCTGCCTGAGGACTCAAACAGAATTTGAGCTGCAGGGGCTGATGTTTGGGTGACCACGTACTTTTCCTCTCCCTCAGGAAGCAACCTCTGCATCATGCCTTTCATAGGGATTCTTTCCTAGGACAAGTCCATGCTCAATTCTCCTCCGACATCCTTGCAAAAGTTCCATCCAAGCAGAATGCCATATGAGGCTGGGACGTCAGGTACCAGAACTGTCATCTTGATCCTCTTTTTTGAAAAAGCTACGAAAGCAAATTGGGCATCTTTTATCTGACCAAGGAGTGGAACTTGCTTGTTTTCCATAAAAAACACCTCCCAAAAGTTTTAGTCAATGTGAGACCAAGAGATTTTGCCACTTTAACAGGCATGACGTTGTCAGATGCACTAGAATCGATGATGTAATTGCTCAGCTTACAACCATTTATTATCAAGGAAATATAGAAAGGATCTACTTTCTTGGGAGCAACTGGAAGAGTCATGACAAGATTATTTCAGGTGGATACATTCTTTGGGGGATCATGAGTTACCCTCAGAATTTCTTGTGTTATAGGGACAATTTTACCTTTCACACATTCTGCCAACCTGTCCAACTATTCAGGATGGGCTTGTAGAAATTCAAATTTAGACATTTGAATTTTAGTCTTTTTGACATGCTCAATTATATTAAATGTCTGAATTGGACTAGGCACAATGGATGGGAGTTCACTCTTTTGATTTTTAGGAGGGGGAGGGCTGGTTTGTGAAGTTGAAGTAGAGGGTGTAGAGATGCTTGGGGTACGTACTTTTTCAATAGTCACCGAGTCCTTTGGTTGGAAGGGCAGAGTGGTTCCCCACTTGGCAATTGAAATTGCTAGCTGAGGTTGCTCCTCTGTCTTCTCTTTATTAGCTTATCGAGCTGACTAATTCTGGGACTAGGTGAATATGGCATATGATCCCTCAGCTGCATTCCCCTCACTTCTGGGTTCATCCTGATAATTCAGGTAACCAATGATAGAGTCGCCAGCTAATTATTCTTCTAGCTCTTCAAAGGGATTATCATCATCATGCTGGTCCAACTCAAGTTGGAAAGGGGAAGCGTATTTTGTTTCTAGATATCCAACTACTGAGTTGGTTGGAGATGTTTCAAGGGTGAGGTTCCTCTATGGGGGAGGAAGATGATTTGGCTGCCCTTGATTCCTAGCAGCATTGCCTTGGTACGCTTGATTCTGAAATGTCTTCTTTGGCATATCTTTATTAGGAGAGGCAAACATAACTTGGGCCATTTGTCTTCTGAGAGCTAGCATTTCATTTGCTAACTTTTATACCATAGGATCTGTAGTACCTATAGAAGAGCTTTTAGCAGATGAAGAGAATCTATTTTTACTTGGGTCTTTTCTGATCTTACCTACCAGGATAAGATCATCCTCAATCTCAGTAGCCAAATTTTTAGCCAATGCGAGATCCATAGGGCCAGCTTGCCTCAATAGAAAACTTACTTCGAGAAGCTGCGAGTTGATAAAAAAGCACTTGAGATTCTCTAGCGTGGGCTGAGCAACAGTTGGAATCTAGTTCCTTAACTTATTGAATTTGGCTATGAAATCCCTCATGGGTTCTTGGGATTATTTTTTCATCTGTGTTAGCTGAGCTAACAAGGCATGTGCATCTTTAGCAGGTTTAAATCTAGCTTCAAATATGGACTTTAGTGTATTCCACTCTGTTATAGTTTGAGCTTGAAGATGGTAGAACCAATCTGCGACAACGCCTTGCAGAGTTTCTATGAAAAGTCTCACTGCTACATCTTCAAATTCCACACCGATTATGCCACATGCTATGGAAAAAGTGGCAATATGCTCATCGGGATGAACCTTTCCATTCCCAAAAAACTTGAATTTTTTTTTCCTAGAACTACGGGATAGTTCATGTAAGGGTGGGGTCAAATTAAGTGGACCAAAGGAATTGCTCCATGGACCTTGAGCCATTATGATAGGATGATTAAATGGTAGGATAACAAATCTCAGTGGGGTATTTGTAGGTAGGGCACTATTAGCAGCAGGAAAAGAAGCTCTACCTTGTGTTGGTGACCTGATAAAGTCTGGAGTAAGACTCCTAGATCGTTGGAGGAAAGGTGGTGGAGGAAATAGATCAAAATTGCTCTATTGTGCCAACTCAAAAATGGGGTCAAAAACACCCTTAGATCTGTGGCTCCTTGTGTAGTGTGGAGTTGTTAGATTTTAAAACAAAAGTGGGAAAGAGTAGGATCTGCTTTAGTTTGAAGTTTGGGACTTAAAACTGCACGCTCTTCCCCAGCGGCTCTGGTTTTGTAGACCAGATAATATAATGGAGATGGAGGAAGATGGTAAGGCTATAATGATAATGGGTAAGACATGAAACGGAGTCGCCAGACTATGTAATGGATAAGGGTTATAATGATTATGGGTAAGACATAGGTGATGTTTCAATCTAAAAATTGAGGTTCCAAATTGCACAAAATTACTGTGTCACCAGCGGAGTCACCAAAAACTGTTGGGTGAATATTTTGTCATCAACTAACTGATGGCAAAATGGGTATATCAACCACAACATAGGGAGATTTATGCCACAAAAAGTGTGGGTTTACCAGATCTAGACAAGGTAAATCTCTCCTCTCATCAAGGGGATGTTCCATATGAATATTTATACACTATATGTATATATAATTAAGCAAAAAATAATACTTGGGGTGGTATAACAGCATCCACCTCTCTTTTTTCAGAGGTGATGTACAAGGAACAAGATGGAGAAATCCTAGTCATTGGCCAACAACATTTCTCTTCTTTCAAGAATGGTATCCAGTGTAGAGTAGAAAATCACCTAAAGTAACAAAGTTCACAAGGAAACTTGTGTAAGCACAAAGTCTTCCGTAGCCTCCTTCACTGATTTGAAACAAGCATAACTGTAGAATGAAATGAAGCACAAAGTCTTCACCTAAAACTATAAAAGATAAAATGATCACAAAGATAAAAGTAGCTCAAAGTATTTCTTCTATCTTTTAGAAATGCCCTCAGATAATATCAACACACCCACTTTGCTTATTAAATCAAACAAATAAGAGATTATTAGGAAAGAGGACATAAGAACTATTTCCTAAATAACATAGGTAACTTCAACACAAAGTCTGAAATAAACCTGCTTCTCATTCATTCAACAAAATATGATTTACAAGTTGAGCACAAAGTCTCAAGAAGTGTCTCAATTTCAGCAGAGTTTTTGCTCTCAATTATCCGAGATCCATTTACAAAAGAGGTCTCCACTATATATAGGGAGAAACTATCAAAAACTTAGAAAATATTAAAATACAAAAATATCTTAGTCAAAGATGACTCATCTTTGACTTTGAGATATTTTTTCAAATTTTTACATGTAATTACACATTAAAAAATTGCATGCACTTTTACATGACAAAGTGCACGAGAAGAGGAAGAAGAGAGAAGGAATGTATGGGCGACAAAAATTGCCACCCCTGCATATCGGAGAAGATCTCGTGTATAGGTGGCAAAAACTGCCGCCTGTGCACATCAAGGAGTAGGAAAATGTGTAAGGGCGGCAAAAATTTCTGATATTGCACTTGGAGGAGAAGAAACGGTGATGCAAGGGTGGCAAAAATTACCGCTCTTACATGAAGGATGCAAGGGCAGAAAAAATTGCTGCTCTTGCATAGAAGATGCAAACACTGGTCACATTCTGCTAAGTCATGACGTATTCCACTGCACTTTGTATTTTTTAATCAAGTGATTTTTGCAAGCTTTTATCTTCATTTAGGCTTGGTTCTTCCTTTTACTGAGGCTACCTTTTGTCCTTTCTAGCTTTGCCTCTTCCTGCTGTGATTTGAGCTATCGGGATACGTTCCTAGCTTTACTGGCTCTTTATGCTCCTTCTCTCAGCAGTCCTTCCCCTTTTTTTTTTGGCTTTTGAATGCATTTGGGTCTACACTCAAGCCTTCAAAGAATAGTCACTTATTTCATTACCATGAATTTAACGTTTGTAGGCCCGTCACTTTCCTTGGCAATTCCTTTGGCTTTGCTGTTTGGTATTTTTTCAGATTGAACTTGTCCTTTCAGGCTTCTTTGGGTAACCCTTTGGATATTCCCTTGGGATTTTCTTATGATTCCTCCAGTGGACATTTTCCCCAGGGAAAATTCGTAGGGATAAAAAGGCACACGTAAAGAATCTAGGGTGCCTGCCATAACGTCATCCATGTAATAGGTGCAAAGGGACCGGGATGGCAAGGAAGAGAAGTGAGGACATTGACATCAGATCTGCCTTGCCCTATGTGTACAAAATGTTTTATGATTTTGGAACTTAGGAATGGTAAAGCACAAGAAACTTAGGAATGGTGAAATGCAGACAGAAGGCAGAGATCATGGAGAATGCAGGAAACTTAGGAATGACAAAGTAGGAATAAATTTTGATAGTCAAGGTGCCCCAGAAAGCATGTAGTGGTAGAAAGAAGTATCATAGAGAAGAAACACAAAAACAAAGATACACTGACTCGGAAGGAAACCGATACAGAAAAACCCCCTAGCAAGTCACAGGCTCCACAGCGGATCATTTTGCCAACATCATTGGAGATATAGAACTGTTATTCATGTACGTGGTTTGACATGTAATGTCAGTGAAAATTACCACTTAGACATTTCCTATTTGATGCAATAGCAATTAAAACTTCCATTGGGACATCAAAAATAGTACTTGCATTGTAATCCCCTGCTCCATGCTCTGTCAGCACTTTCTGCTGCTCCTGCACACTACAGATGCAAAGGTGGTGATTTCTACCACCTAAGCATCTGCATAGGCAGGAATCTCTGCCACTCTTGCACACTTTTGGCTTTCTTGAAAATGACCCTACTGAAGGGTGCTTTGATCGATTAAGTGCCCTTGACTTGTCCTTCAAGAAGCTTCCTTTTGCATTGAACCAAACACTTGAACTTTCCTTTGAACCATGTCTTTGAACTAAAAATTTGAACCCAAAGATGCTAAAACAAAGGGAATGAACCACCTGAGTGAAATAAAGCATTGAACGACTTGGTTGAATCGAGCCATTGAACCATGAACCCGTTGAACCTACTACTAGTGTTTATCGATGGAGATTTCTGTTTGAACCAAGGCACTGAAATAGTCCCAAAAAATGACTAAGTGTTGAAAAACTGATTCTTTTGACTGAAACCATCTACAGAAGCCTTTGACCCTGAATGCTCAGAACAATTTTTGAAAGGGGAAGAGAGGATTTTGATCTGTAGGTTGTCCCAAAAATGAGTGGCATTTTTCGAGGACAACAAGAATGAAATAAGGTAAAAAAATCCTAAAATGGTTAGTTCACAATGGGTTCACTAGAATGTAAACAATTAGAAATGCATCATGTCTAAAATCAATCCTGGCCCAGAGAAGATAGAGCATACCTATACTTCTAATTGGAAATATATTTTTTAAGTGAGAGCATGACCAATATGGGGATCCAATATACATGATTAAGGGATCACTTATCATAATACACCATGCTAGGAAGGGTTATCAATCTCTATAGTCTAACATAATCACACAATAACCCTAAAAGAGTCATAGGTTTAATGTGTCACTTTATTCTAATAACAAGAAAGTAAATCTAATCTAGTGCACACCAAAGCTTGTGGCACAATACGAGGGGTTATTAAAGCAATCAAAACATATATAAGAGAATATAAATTAAGCTAAGTATGAGTAAGACCCTAATACATGGAATATGAAGGGTAATATTATTCGAGCCAATACTTATGCTACATCTATCTACTAAAGAGAGGAGAACAAAGTTAGAATATACTTACCTGAATGTGAACCCATAAAGACTCAATCTCTCCTTTGGGAAAAGGGTCTTTTCAATAAGTTGTTTTGGTTTGTAAATATAACTAAAAAAGGATAAAACATCTAAGACTTATCTACAAGACTAGATTCTCCAAGCAGAAACCTTAAGCTAAAACTCCTTAGGTAGAATGGTGGAAGAATGGATTGTAAATAAGTAGAAGTGAATAATAAATATTGATTGCATATTGAAATAATGATGAAATGATATTGTATTTATATGTAAATCTCACCCTAAATCCTTTTGAATATGTCAGCTATAGGTGGATGACCCAGTCGACCCTGTATGTTTTCAAGAGATAAATCACTAGGTCCTAAGCTAGGTTAGATGAAGGGCTAATGAAACTCCAAGTAAAAATACCCAAAAATAGTATAGGGTTGACCTAGTCAACCTTTTATAGTAATCAAAGGATAAAAACTATACAAGGTTAACCCAATTGACCTAGTATAATCAACTAGTGAAAGGGGATCGAGGTGAGGAAAATAGGGATGGAAAGAGGAAAGAGACTGGAAGAGTGTGCAAGGGAGGAGTAATAACTTAGGGAATGATTTTGAGAGCTAACTAGATTGGTAATAATGTGGAAATAAGGGACAACAATCTTGTAAAACACCAAAGGTCTACCATCCCTTTCCTCATGCACCCATTAGGGTGTGCACTCAAAGAGATTGAGTCTCGATGGGTTCATGAAAGATGTAAAGTGTCATTATTTGATAAAATTTAAAAATATTGTGTATACAAAATCATTTAAGATATGGTTAGAGTTGTTGGAGTTAGGTCCTTTGTAAACTAGGTAGGAATAGGAAGAGACATGAAGGGGCCCATTTGAGCCTTCTTCCCCTTCTTCTTCTTAGCCACTATTTGGGACAACATCTCATAATAGTTTGTGGCATTCAAATAGAGTTCATCATCATCTTCAACTTGATGGATTTAGTTGATGTTGAGGAAATTTGAGTATTACACCAAATGGGCTCGAATCACCCCTTTAGGGTCTCATTATTGAATCTTGTAATTTATAAGGGTGAAAGAGTCTTTCTTGGCTATAACCTTCTATAATAAGGGGAAGGTATTATATACATGGTGTCATATGATGATTGGGAGATATGGGCATGACTTGTATTGATGTTGTATGCAAAACCCAAATATGTTTTCCATAAGTTGATAAGATATCTCCTATTATACTAAGTGTTCATGGGCATAACATGGTAGATAAAGGGGGGTTTTGAGAAATCCCATAATCTATATCATCATGTTGTCCTTGTATAACTAGTAGTCCTAGATGATTGTGATAGAGTCTCATATTTCCTTTAAAATCTATGGCATCAAAACTTCATTGATGGTCTAGTATACTACCAGGTAAAAGTACTCACAAACATACCATGTGTGCTAGTGAAATTGGTGGCTTTATAACTTATAGAAGACCATGTGGATTATTGAACCCTTGAGAACCCATGTAGGAAAGGTCAAAGGATTAAATGATATAATTATATAAACTAAATTTAGTAGGTAGATCATCATGTAAAAGTCACCTCTAGATCGAGCATCTATGATGACATGGACCAACTTAAAGTTGATCAATCCCCCCATTTCTAGGATGTCTGAGTGAGTTAGGATCATGTGTAAGAGAGGCATCCATAACTCATTAACATGTTGGAAATATGGGTCCCTAAATAGCTGATTTAGTAAGATCATGCCTACTCAAACCTCCTCCTAGATGGTGTAAACTATGTAAGCATTTATTTTATCTTTGTTGACCCACTTTGAGTCCGGTTTTTTAAGCCAATTTTGGAGTACATCATAGATTTGGTAGGTGGTCATCTATACTGACACTACCACTACATCATATGAGAAAATGAAATCTGGTAGGGATTAGTATGCCTTGCATGTATTCCTAGATATGTTTATAATTTAGTGTTGAGAGTTTGGTGACCATACCCAATTATTGGCCCCATCTTGTATGTAGATGGCCTTGTCAAGGATATCACCCAATAGGTCAACATAGGGAAACACCTATGGTTTGGCTACAACTCTATGGAGTTCACACTTCTTATAGAACCTAAGGATGTCCTCATACTCAGACTATTGGTCATTATCTTCAGTAAAATCCTTAGGGACCTACTCAATTTCTTTAAATATATCATTGTAGTGATTATACTTAGTTAAGATATCAGGGAAAGTAGTGTCCCAGTACTCAAGTTTGGCCTTTGGGTTTGTAAATGTAGCAAGCATTAGAGTAGGATGACAAGGCAATTAAGAACCTTTGAGTGTATAAGGCATCGGATACAAGAATTCTATAAAATTTTGCAATTAATGAGTTATATATTTCTTCAAGTTCATTAATGGTAACTGTTAATGGGCTTTCCTTAGGATTTATAAGTACATGCATACATACCCATGTATTAATGGTGTTTGGTGGTTCACTTGCTATGAATTTGAATTCAAGTTTGTGGCTTGATTTTCTCCCTTTATTTCTAAATCCATAGTTTAATTTGGAGCCCATAATCTTTTATCAACAATCAGATATAGTAATGGTGATGGTATGTTTTAAAACTATCCAATTGATTCCAACTTCCCATTTTATTAATTCTCAGTGTGTGGTAGGCATGAAGTCACATCTCTTAGAGGATTTTCAACTAAATCCTACCTTTTGACATGTGTCATCTATTCATTGGTCTTCCTATTAATGGTTGACACCTAGGCACTACTTTTTACTTTATTATCTATATTTATCCATACACATGACACATCTTGATTGGATATCTAGCTTTATCTATACTTTGGTCAGATATTATTGGGGCCTTAGGTGGTTATTATATCATATACATAGTGGGTGATGTGGTATATTCCCATTTAGATGGGTTCTCCTAGTCTTTGATACCTTTAACAAGTCTAGGGGACCAGATGCTCTAACTTCTAGTGATGTGGTGCCTTCTTATTCAATTAGAATCTCTCAAGCTCTAACATCTCTAATATTTCTAGGGGGTTGGCCTATTTGACTCATGATGATGTGGAATCTTCCCATTTAGTTAGGTTCTCTTGGGATTTGACATCTATAATAAGTCTGAGGGACAGGTCACTTTGACCTTCAGTGATGTGGCACATTCCCATTTGGCTAGGGTCTCTTAGTCTCTGACATCTCTGGAAAGTCCAGTAATTGGCCACTCTAACTTTTAGTGACATGGAACCTTCCCATTTAGCTAAGTTATCTCAAAATCTAAAATATATAATAGGTCTAGGGGACTAGTTTCTCTGACTTCTAATGACATGGCACCTTCTCATTTAGCTAGGCTTACTTGGGTTTTGACATCTTTGATAGGTCCAAGGGACTAGCCAATATGACTCATGGTGATGTGGTACCTTCCCATTTGATTGAGCTTTTCAAAATTCACCAAATGACTAATTACAAATTTAAAAGTAAAAATGATACATTAAAACTCACTTATCAAATATGGGGATCTCGATTTGCCATAGAGGGTAATGGGTCTGTTGCTCTAGGAAGGGAACTAGAATCTATGAAATTCAAGTGAAAATTAATTTGTAATTTTAGTTCCATGATTTATAAAAAGAAAAAAAAACCTTATTTATAAATATCAAATTAAAAAAGGGTTGTTAATACTTGAGGGAATCAAGGCAGTGCATACTCTAAAGATTTGAGTAGGTGTTGGTGATGGGGATAAAATAAAGGACCCTGAAGCTTCTGATTCATGATATGTTTTTAGAGGGGTCCCCCATATTGAAGGAAAATGGGTGTGTTGGCCACAACACATACATCTACAATTAATGCTTCAAAAAGTATACAAAGGTTGATAAGATTCTTAGTGAGATTTTAAGAGAAATGTTTCAAATTAACTTGATTATATTACTTTATATGCCTCCTCTAATAAGATAAAAATAATATTACACACATTAGAAAATGCATGGGAATCGTACAAATATTTGTTTGGATTTGAAGAATACAATACAAAGTATTAGTGATGGTGGTGATCTTATAATCAATAAATCCATTAATAAAACCATTTATATTGCATCTCCTAAAAAATAAACATAAAAAGAACACAAAAATAAAATATGGATACCAAAATAAAATTCAGAACAAGAAAATATTTAAAAGGAAAAATTAGAACAAACAACATTACAAAATGATTATTTGCCAAAAAAAAATTCAAGAACAAATCCAAGATAAGAAACACAAACACTTTTTTGAAGGAGTTTCTCATAAAGGCATTTCCAAATAAAAATATTCTTACAAAGTCTAATAATACAAAGGAATCAATAATTATATCTACGTCATGCATAAATAAAAAATATAAAATCAAAGCACAAATGAATTCTCTTCCTAACATTCAACTAATAATACATGATTCTTCTTTAATTCAACATGGCATTCAAGATCCTAATAATGATGAACATATTCAAAAAATAACTTGAATCTATGGTGCACCAAATTTATCATACAAAAATATGAAATATGACAAAAATTTCATATCAAAATTTCAAGAACAAACCAACAAATTAATTCTCTCATATGATGATGATTAATTTGATGATTATGATCCTAATAATACAAAATATTTGTATGATCCCGATGATACAAGGCTTATATATATGCATCCCTTTAATGATATCATTGGCTTATAGTTGCATATCTCCATTTTTACATAACCTATTTATTTTTACTCCATTGATACTTATTTTATCCCTCATCCAAACATTCTTCTAGCCCTTTTATTTAATTTCACTTTGGGAATGTGCCTTCCTAATTTTCAAACTAATTTGAACAATCCAAAACACTTATCTTAAATGAGGTTATAAATGACCATACGATTATTGCCCATATGTTAAGGATTTTCATTGATGAAAAGAATCATTTAAATAATGTAATCAAGATCACTCTCATCCTCAACTATAGACATTTGAGGAGTATAGTTAAAAGGGTCTAGAATTTGAGAGCTAGAGAATGAATTGTAATATGTTGTTCTAGTGGTTACATGATTATTTGTTTTATTTTTGTTATCAATAATAGTAAAATGAGATTTAGGATATTTATGGGAGTTAGTTAAATTCATCATATTGTGTTTTATTCTCTATTCATAATCATCAAAGATATACTACATGATGGATGGTTGAAGCTAAATTGGGCTAACCAAGAAGAAAAAAATAAAAAAAGTACTTGTATTGACCAAGTAAATAAAGCAAATGGATTGAAACTATATTAGATAGGTTTATGTAGTCTCATAATTAATGTGTTTTGAGATATATATTGTATATAATAATATAATGTATTCTAGTATAAAATTCAAGATCCAATCTAAAACTGAACTATATCAAACTATTCAATGTAGTTACATAGGTAGAAGATAAGAAACAAACATTATCGAGCTAGTCGATATGGTTTATTCTGAAGAGATTAAAAATGATAGGAAATAGATTGAGTCAATATGTTTAATATAATTTTTAGGATAAAAGTCTAAGAAAAATAGGTTGGATGTGAACTATATTGAGATGTTCGATGTAGTTATATAGGCTAACATATAATATATAGGGTAATAGACTATGTTGAGATGATTAATGTAGTATAAAAACATAGGAGACTATATTAGGTAATTCAATATAATCTGAAAACACATCAAACTATATTGGTTTGGTTGATGTAGTCTATAAACATAGGAGACTCTATCGGTCTAGTCAATACAATCTGTAAACATGAATAACTATATTGATGTTGGATGATGTAGTTACTACACACATCATATAACTATTTCAAAGCTAGCCAATGTAGTATACAATAAAAAATATAATAACAATTAAAAAATTAAAAATTAATTATTTTTTCTAAATATGTTTCTGAAAATAAAATTAGTTTGATGTACTAGCAAGATTAATTGATAGTGTGGGCTTTCACAGATAATTTATTTTCCATTAGATAGTGTTATAAAAATATTTTATAGCAATTAATAAAAAGTTATATCCATTCCTATATCCCAATAAACCCATTTTAAGGGTAATCTGATATTAACTTCTCTAGGTGATACACTCTTCTTAGGTGCACCACAAAATCAAATGGATGACTAGTTTCCTAGAGTTCAATGAAAAAGGAGTCCTAGGCATTTTAGATAAACCATGAGGTGTGTGGAAAATAAATTTCATGTTTATATATTTATTATGGATATGAGTATTGGGGAAATCTCCACATGCCACGATATCTTTAAATAATAAAAAATAATTGTAAACAAAACACAACTAGCCCTTCATAATAGTAGCTAAGTAGTTTGAATACTATTAAAACATAGTTTGTAGGGAAAGCCAAAAAAATGTAAAATAAAGTTAAAAAATCAATATTTAAATCCATTTTTATCATTCATTAAATGAAATAATTAGGTAGTCAACTTGAAATGAAATGTGTGATTAGATCTTGATAAGAAAACTTAATTTGCTTTTATTATGCTTAAAAAGTGAAATAAATAGAACTATATTAAAATTGGTTGATGTAGTTGTACACATAATATAAAATTGTATCAATTACATTGATATAGTCTATGTAAATAAAAAGTATAGATAGAGAGAGATTACTAAATTGAACTGTTTGATTCAATTTACTAGAAAAAATTGAAATTCTAGAACTAATTCAAGCAAGTCAACATAATTTTTTAGAGATAAATGAAATACAAAACTAAATCAAATAGTTTGATGCAATTCACTAAAAAATAAATAAAATGTCAAACTGAATCAGTTAGATTGATATTTTTTATTGAAAATAATAAATAAAAATGGAAATATAGAACTATGCTGATCATATTGTTCTAGTTTACTAAAAAATTGATTGTGAGATAGAACTATATTGGCTTCGTCGATATAGTTTTATGGATATATGGCTAAACAAAACTATAATGACTTCATCAATATAGATGGATGGATTAAATAAGAAGTATATCTAATAATAATACTATGTCATTGGCCAAAATAATTCATTGGGAAATACATAAAGATATAACTATACTGTATATAGTGTCCTATTAGAAAAAATGAAACATAATTATATCTAACTATTTGATATAGTTCAATCTAGAGGTGAAATCAATGGTTAGCTTCATGTCGGGTTCACTATAATCTATGCAATTGGCTAGTATTTAACCTAAAACTATCCTATTTAAATATCTAGACTAGGAGAAGGTAAATAAAATTTATCCCATCGATACTTAATGAAATCATGATATGACCAATGGATGGATTCACTAAACCTAGTAAGAGGAGCACTTAAAACATAATGTCAAGAGAAAGGGTTCCAAATCCTCTAGGCAATCAACACAATGCAATATCCATAACTAGGTATCTAATCATAAAGTAATGAAATATCATAATCAATCAATATAAGTAAGGGGATGGGTTATAAACATATTTAAAATAGGTAAGGATCCATGGTAGGCAAATGGTGGCCTAGGCTACCTAAAAGCCTATGGCCACACTAAGTTTAAGTGTAGAGAGAATTAAAACAAGGAGACAAAAATTCATTAGCCAAATGATTATGCAATTTATATATATTAAAATAAAAGAACCAGGGTTATAAAATAATTACCTTGAATAAGACTTATCGAGCCTTAATATCTCCCTTGTCCAATGGTGATTCATAAGAGATTGTTGTATTTGTAAGGATCTCGATGGCTAGATCAATCTCAAGGCTAAAAGGACTCTATTACATCCAATATTATACAAGATAATTTTTTCACTCCAATATAAGAACTAAGTAATAACTCATCCAAAATTAGACTTAGGGCAAAAGTGTGAGTAATAACAATTAAAAATGAATGTTCCTCTTTATTGTATTGAAATGGTGGATTGTATTTATAAATATGAGTGACCCTAATCCTTCCTATATATTTAGATAACAATATTTACCAACTTGATTTAGTCCTAAATGGGTAGACTAGTCTTGAAATAGGTCTACCAGGATGATTTAATTAAAATCTTGTACTTGAATGTTCAAAACTGCATTGCTTTGATCAATGTGGTTGGGATGAGGTAGATAACAATTATAAATACATTGAACAAGTTGACATAGTTGGAAAATATAAGTATTGACATAGCTAGAAGATAATATATGGAAGGAAATAAATTAGGGGATCAAATATGGGGAAGCTATAATGGATATGGGAATGCTAAATAAAAAACAATGTCTTTCATGAAGCACTGATAATTTACCCACCCATTTCCTGATGTACCATTTAATACATGAACTTAGAGAAATTTAAACTTGACAGGTTGCTGTAAAAGAGAAAACATCAATAAATACTAAAATTTAGAAATATTGTGTATATATAATCCATGTATGAATTCTAATAGATAATTCTAGTGCAAAATTGGTGTAAAACCTATTGAAAAAAAATGAATCAACCAATGTAGATAGAATAAGATCCATTCTATGTAAAAATGGTATAAAACTAGTGCAAAAATAGTATAATTTGAGTCTGGTGTATACAACATAGAGAATGATGCAATTTTCCATTATTTATATGAAAATTGGTGTAAAAACTTAGTAATAAAGTGATCATATGTTGTATACATGCCTCTAATTTTATAAATGAGTATATTAATTCTAATAACTAAGCAATATTAACTGAATCTCGAAGTAATAATTTGGAACACATGCCACACATGATTCCCCCCATTTAAGTAAAATCTATTATAATCCTATGTATAAATCTGAAAACTATTTTTGAGGAACAATGAAAATTATTTTTTAGACTGAGTAAGATTCTAAGAATTCTAGAAAATGTTATTTTTGACTTCTAGAATGAAAGCACACCATTCTTGATAACTATAACCTATAATAATGTAAAAATGACATGATGTTTTTTGAATGTGATTTCTAGGAAAACACTAAGTATGTACCATGGTTAATTGAGCAAGTATTGTATTTTTATGTTTGTATAATGGACTATTATAGATTTTTTTGTAAGATAAACTATAATGGATGCCCCCTCTTTTTAAGTGAATTATGAAGGCTACACAATAAATTATCTCAAAATAAAAAGTTATGTGAATGATGATATATGAATTATTTAAATCTAGAGTCGTAATGATAAAATTAAAAATCATGGCATCATATTGATAATATGAGAAAAATATTAATGTATGATGCATGTAGAGCCAAAATTACATAGTGCCATGTCTAGATAGATGTTATAAAGTAGGCACATAGTGAATAAATGATCAAAACTCAGTACTTTAAACTAATAAAAAACTACTTGGGGAAGATGCATGATATTGATCATAGAATCAATAAACTAGGGAGATGCATGATATCTATCATGGCATTAAAAATTGATCAAATAGTAATAAAAAATAGTCATGGCCATGACATATACACAAAGAGAACACACAAAATCACACAAAAAATTGAAGAAGTCCAAGGGGCCACATATCAAGGACACATTCAAATGTCATTCACACACATAGAAACACATAATAAGGATTAGAGATGCAAACAAGGATATGTTAAAATATCCAAAATATAGAGAAATTAATACACAACAAACTTGAGGTAAATAAGCAAACACAATAAACATGCATGAATAAATGAAATTGATCTATATAAGAAAATTTTAATATTAATATATTAAAAAATGTAGGGATATAATAAGATAATAATGTGAAATTAAATGAAAAAATATTGAAATATTTTGCGTAATGTAATGTACTAGAGTAGTAGGAAAAGGGATAGTCATAGAGTGATAAACCTGAGTAAAATATGGCTGCAATGAACTTTTAGTGATGCACAAAATATATATAAGGACTATGACTATTTTGTATATGGGAAATTACAAACTAGTTTCAATAGGATAAGTACATTATAATTGAACAATAATGTAGTGTGTTACTACTTAGAAAAGTGTGTTTGTTTGTGTAAATTTTATAGGTATAGGATAGTATCACCACTTGAAACTATAGCTTAAATTGACAACCTGTATGTTTTGCAACTTAATTACAATGTGAAACAAATTTGATATAAAACTATATATAGAGAAGTAATTCATATATTGAAGCACAAATCAACTAAGGTAAATGAACTAAACATATCATGTATAGGTCTTAGTTTTTTTATATTTTTTGAAATATTCTTTTTTTTGTTATTTTGAATATATGAAATTGAAAAATAAAACATACTAACCAATGAATCTATCAATAACCTCAAAATCAATAGGTGTTATATCTATCATATGAAATATAACCTCTTGTGGGTGGTAAGTATCATGCCATTGTGAAGAATTTGATCTCAATTAAGAATCTAAAAACTAATATGACTATGTAACATAAGTGCCAATTTCAAGATAATAACCTATAGTATGATGTGTATATTATTTAACATAATAATTTTTAGGACTGCTTATAACACATCATGGAGCATAAGAACAATGTGCTGGTGTTCTTTTTAGAACACTCTTAATTCATTATAATATTAGTCTAAAATGTGATAGAGTAGAAATTGGCTCTTTAGAATCTATCATAAATCATTGATGAAGTAGATTTTTAGGGATATGTATCCTTGGAAAGTGGACCACTTCTAATTTTTATTTATAGGCTTAACCTTTTTAGTTATATCAACTATTATCTATTATGTAGGAACAACAACCTTTGGTTGCATGGGTTATTCATATGGAATACCATAAACTGTGATAACCTCATTAACAAAAATGTATTTCAAACATATGTGTACTGTGGAAGGTAATGCATGGAGATAGTAAATCTAAGGATGCCCTTATAACATATCAAATACTTTTACACTAGGTACTACTATGAATTTTATGGTCACAATGGCTAGACCAACTTATAGTGGTAATTTGATCTCACCAATAAATTTTTTTAGTTGGACATTGAATCCCTTGATTACTATTATTGTAGGAATTATATCTTTATCTATGTATCCAAATTTTTAAATAAGTGTGTTAGTACACATCTTCAAACTTGAACCATTACCAACCATGACACTCTATATAGGTTGATGATCAATGTAATATCAAATAAATAAAGAGTAAATCCAAATTATCATTGACTATCTCCTACTTTGTGAATGTGATAAGTGGTCTAGATGGCACTAAAACATGATATATTCCAATGATGTTATTTTAAGGATGTTGTACATTTGTATTAGGATGATAATAATATGGTAGAGGATGTGCATTATATGTGTAATTCACTTCTAATTGATTTAATGTTTCTTGAACTATTGCTTAGGGAAATGATCATTGAAGACATTCATTATTATACTCTCAATTATTTTTGCCTTTGTCCTATCACTAGGTGTACCAAAATAAATGATGTTCTCATCTCTTCAATCCTATATCTTATGTTTTAAATTATTTCATCTACTGGTGGTCTAACCTAGTGATCTACGAAAATGACAAAAAAGCATTTTTATCAATTATTTTTATAAGAGGTTTACTCACATTAACCTATTTAATGGGAGGGATTGATATGAGGTGACATTTTAAATAAATTTTGTAAAACCTTGTGGTTATATATTGTCAAGTTGGTAAATTATCTCCTTAGAAGAGTGGATAACATAATATGTGGAGTAGGTTTTGAAACTAAATTCACTATTGTCTTGATATATATTTTTTTACTTTGCCTCACCTTATATGGTGGATTAATCATATTATTTGCATGATAAGTAGAAATTGGGTAGTTTATATACTTTATCTTATTCATTGCTGACAACTTAACCTATATTTCTTTAACTATGTGACATAGATATGTGAATGATAAGAACTTTTTAAACATAATAAATTTAGGTAGAGGTGGAAGAAAACTTTATTTCAATGTCTTGAAATTCCTTATCTACCATAATATTTGTCATCTTTGATAACATAGTCTTATACCATAATACAAGTTTTGCAATAGGCTCATTGGATTCTATTTTGAACTGAACAATCTAACCATATGAAATAGTTTCACTTATGTTAATAGAGAAATGTGCAAGGAAAAAACATTCCAAAGGATTGAATTCATTAACTCAATTATATGGTAAATCAAAAAACAATCTTAGAGCATAGTCTTTTAAAAACTAGAAACTTGGTCAATAACCTATCATTGAAACATAGTCCAAACATGTTATGTGAAATGCTCTCAAAAGCTATTTGGCTTCACCTTTTCCATCATACAGTGTAAGCATAGGTGCCATAAAACTAGGTGTTAAAAGATAGGTTGAAATATGTTGAACCAATGAAGTATGTAATAAAGTTTATTAATCAAGTACTTGATTATGTTTTGAAGCACCTTGTTCCAAATGAAACACCTTAGTCTGTAGAGTTGCAATGTTATGTATAGGGGATTTTACATCAAGAATATAGTGTGTGCTAACCAAAGGTGGTGTAAAGAGTGTTTGAGTAGGGATTGGCATATTTATTTATTAAATGTTTTGGGTTAACCCCATCATAGATGTTGGTATAAAAGTTGTATTAGGTGATTAAGACATAAGTAAACCATAGCAATAGATGTCTTAAATAACTGAGCCATGTTTTCACCTTTTTATTTCCAAAATATTTTTCAAGATATTATGATATTGTTGAGTTTGTTCATGAATTGTTTGTTGAAAATTAGTAATTATTTACACTTTATTAGGCTTTGGTAATTCATCATTAATAGGCATAGTCACATATTGATGTTTATATTGAGATTCAATATTGTCATGATTATAATTCTCATGCCCTGAAATATTTTCATGCACATCTAAATATTCAAATTGTTAATAATAATTTGAAGGTCATGATATACACTTGTTATTATCAATATTATGTCTTATAAAAATACGTTTGAGTATGTTCAACTTGAGTGCCACTTAGTCTAGCACTTATTATATGATATGTATAAACAAATTTCTTAGATTGCATAAAATAAGAAATAGAATTTTGGAAAATTATTGGTAATAAAGAATTTAACAAATCTAAAAAACCCTAATATAACAATTGGAAATAATTAAAAGGAAAGAAACCTTAGAAAAATGAATGATTAAGGTTTTTTAATATTCAAAAATGAACAAGCTCACCAATATGTTTTTATCAAAATTAAAAATTAAGATTATATTAATATAATTATGATAAACATTTGAGTAAAATTAAAATGTATAAGATATGCAATAAATACACATAACTAATTTGAAACTTGTTATTTATAGAAATATGATAAATGAGAAAGTAATAATGAAAAATAAATTAACTAGAACTCAGATCTGAGAGACTAAAACTAGATTATGTAATCGAATATGAGACTGTGTGAGGTCAATGTGAATCAATAATAAGGCTTCATTTTATTTTGGGACAAGGGCATGCTATTTGGATAATGTTAGCCTATGTTGTCATCTATGGGGTGTGCAAACATACTTTAGGGATTCTCCCCCTCTATGTGAATTTTGACTTGTGCACCTTTGCTTATAGGTCTTATCTATAGATTTGAGGTCACTCGATTTAATATGAGAGATATGGTGTGTTTTTTTCTTCACTTAAGACTATAGCTAATGACAAGGAGGACCAAACTAATAAAAAGGAAAAAAATGGGTTAGCCGATGAAGTTTGATTGAACTTAACACTCCCTATGTTTATTATTGCTTAAATACCAATAATTTGAAGAGGGATAAAAATATATGTAATTCTCTCAGGCTACGGTGGTGAGTGTAAAATATTAGTGTAATGATGTATGTTAGTGCAATTCTAGTGTAATTATGTTCTTTAATAATTACTTATGACCTTGATGTTGTATTCAAACCTAGATCAACACTACTTTGGATATATAGACTCATAATTGGTAAGAATACATGTTTTACTCATAATATGCAATTATAATAATTCTAATATTTACAATATAGAATCCTTTTGCCAAATAGTGAAAAAATAAATAGAAAATATGTTTATAATAGTGATCCTTTTAGAATTTATTCAAATTGGGATTGTTAAACATTTGATATGACCTATTTGGGTAAATTTTCATTTGAGAAACTAGTTTTTATTTGGTGGGAGGATGAAACTGATAGATTTAGACACTACTAGCCAGTGGGATTATCTTGAAGGAGTGACCTTATATGAGGAGTAGAGACAACTAAATGGAAGTTTGAATCAATATAATAATGATTATAGGGTGATTTTAATTAGTAATAGTGAAAAATAGTATCATATTTTATTTAAAGTAGAGGGAAATCTACATATAATTAGAAGAAAAGTGGTTTAGAATCATGGAATTGAGCATAGGTAAGTGTGCATAAGGAGTGGTCACAAGTGCATTTTTTTAACATTATATTTTTAATTTTAATGACTATAGACATATGGATATGCTAGTTTATAACAAAAACATTGATAAATATGGTTAATGTAAACTCATTTTCTCAATGCTTCTTTCTTACTTTAGTACATAATAGGTTATAACTTACTTGCTTATTGTATGTAGCCCTCAACCTTGTATGTAAAAATTATTACTTCTATGGAATCATCAAGGAATTTATTGTGACCCTTGAAATTGTGCTTATGTGACATTAAACTATCCCTTGTATGTGCTTATTTGGCATTATACATGATATTATATGTAAATTACATGATATTGTGTTACATTGCTTGTAAATTTATAGCTTGTTACTATGGTACCATGATTCATATCATGCATCACTTCTACTTATTATAATTATAGGAATTTTAATATCAAGTGGAGGTTATATCAAGTGTTATTTTTATATAAAATAATGAAATAAAGAACACATTAATAATCTTAACACTTCTATGCCTAGATCATAGGGGGAGCTTAATGATGAATGGTTTTTTTTATTTGTATTTATACCACACATTTTGAAATTATGTCATGGAAGGGTTGGATAAAACAACATGTTGATCCATACATTTAAAAATATTTATAATTTGATATTTTTATATGTAAAAAACTTTATAAAGAAACTGGACACTAGCTTGATACTAGTTTTCCTATGAAAATACAAGTGTAGTTAATAAAATTAATGAAGGTCTATAACTAAAATTGAAGGTTATAGATCATATTTTAAGATTTTTTAGTGTAAATGTGATCTAGATCATCATAATGATAGGTTCAAATTATAATATAAGCAATTAGGCACAATGAGAAGACAAATATGAGCCTTTCAATAGTCAAAAGGTCTAAGATTGAAAGGTATATCCCTGATTGGTATTTTGTCAAGTATAAAAGACTAAGATGATATATATATATATATATATATATATATATATCCCTGATTGGTATTTTGTCAAGTATAAAAGACTAAGATGATATATATATATATATATATATATATATATATATATATCATCTTAGTCTTTTATACTTGACAAAATACCAATCAGGGATATACCTTTCAATCTTAGACCTTTTGACACATTGAAAGGCTTACACACACACACACACACACACACACACACACACACACACACACACACACACACACACACACACACACACACACACAAACACACACACACACATCATATTATAACTTTATTTTATTACTTGAAACATTAATTATGCCATATCATTTGAATTTTAGTTTGAAGTATAAGATTGAGTGGTATATTGAGAAGCACTAAATGCATATTTTATTTAGTATTGATATGAGTACCTTAGGTAGAACCACTAATGTTAATTATTACCATGTTAGTTGATAAATTATGCATGGTAGATGTATAAAGGAGAGGGAAAGTTGATATTTTATTTTTCTCAAGTCCAATCTAAAAAATATGAATAGGTGTCGGAAATTTTATTTTGAATATGGGAAAATGGGTTTTCAATAGTGAAGGTGATAAATGGTCCCTCCTCTATTATTAAGGAATGTTCCCTTATTTAATAAATAAATAAAATATAAAATATATACAACATTAACATTCATAATTATATATGAGTTTTTTTTTGGAAAGGATAATTGTAAGTTTGTGAGAGAGAAAATATTAAGGAGAAGAGAAATAAATATATACATAAAAAGGTAATAAAATTCATATCTTATTTTTCATGCAATAAAGAAACTCATATTTTAAGATGATAGTTCAAACATTCATTTTATAATATTAAGAAAGACAATAAAAATACATGTATTAAGTAAAGTGATGATACATATCTTACACATAGAGTTGATGAGACACAAGATTATACAAAACTATTTTTGTATTTTCTTATAAAATTATTGCTTCAATATTTCTCTCGAGTGAAATTTTTTTGCAATCTCAAAAAATATCAATACAATGAACCTCACTCCCATTTATAATGGAGGTCATAACCATTTTATAGTACCTTATCAAGATAAATTTTTATATTTATAAAATTTAATTTTTCACCTTATTCACATTATAAGGTGAAAGTTTAATAAAATTAAAATTAAAATTAAAATGAAATTATATAAATTTAAATGAATAAATATAAACAAAGAGAATGTTAATATGTTTTATCAAGGGAGGGGTAATTTTTCTCTATTATAATTTTGAATTATTTGTGCAAGCATTCTCTAATCTTCAACATGTGATGAATTCAATCTGTAGCTTTTTAACTTTCTAACAACAACAAAAATTCCTTATTTAGGATGATGGTGTTAGATAATACAACCAAAATTTATGCATGACCTTTGTAATCTCATCAATCCCTTTGAGGAATTTATGTAGGATTTTGATAAATTCATTAAGGTAAAAATGAATCTTCCTTTCCTTATTCTTTACTTCCATGTTAAACTTCTTGGTCTGAACAACTCTTCATTCACCAAATTTTGAATTTGTTCCTTTAATTATGATGCCGTGTATGCTTTAGAATATTATTCATTTAACAATTCATAAAACATTTCCCAAATGTTTTAGTGGATTTCAAACTTTATATCATCACATTTCTTATGTTTCATGCATTTATCTTCTAGGGAATTTCACAAGGAACTTATTTTCCAATCAATGATTTGCAACCATATGAGAGAAAAAAAACTTCTTACTAGATAAATAATCCTTATGGTATAATAATTTTATCATATTCAAAAGACATTTATTTAAAATATCTGATCATGCCTTTCCTCAATCCCAGTTCATTTTTCACTATTTTATTTTTATATCCTCTTTGGCTTACTTAGTTATCAAAAGACCATATGATTTCCTTCTTTCATCATCAAATTTCAACCCATATTTGAGAAGGTACTCAAATTGAGTTTCCATTACCTTTCCATGATCTTGTATATGCAAATGTTTACAATGGATTTTTTTATCAATGTTTTACATAGGAAGAGAGTCTAAAATATATGATAGATTAGTGTCATTCATATATAGGAACATTATAATGTACATGAAAAAGAATATTTCTTGTTCATTGAGATTGTATTATGTAATAGTCTAGATGTAGACTCTTTGGAGTTGTGGATGTCATTTTCATGACTAAGATTCCCTAAGGAATTTTTTTCTCAAATTTTAATTAGCTAAATTAATTTATTCTTCATTATTATATGAATTTTTTTGAGATATCTTCATTAATTTTTCCATTTAATAATTAGATACTAGCCTTGAATTAACCTTGACCTTGCTTTGTGGACTCTGTAAGAGGTTTTCTAGCTAGTTGAAATCAAAGACAACAAATTTAATAGTGGTCTTATTTTCACTTAGTATATGATGAAACTAAGTGAATTATGTATCATTTTAAGAACTAAATATTTGGATATCATGCATGAATGAATATTACTTAGGAGTTACATGTTTATTTATGGGTGAAGAGTGGGTGGAGGAGGAGAAAAATGGATTGGAGATGGAAAGTCATGTGGAAAAGTCATATGTGGTCGAGATGGAGAATGATGTGGGCATGGAATTTGAGAATTTTAATATGGAAGATTTTAAAAAATGGGAGTATAAGTGAGTGGTATTTTAGCTAATCCTTTGTTAAAAGCTAGTAATTAAGGATTAGTATAAGTAATTAACACAAAATAATCAAGAGTTTGTGATTAAGGGAATTCACATGGTTGTTAGGTTAGGAATTATGGATGACAAATAAAAAAATAATTTGGTGAAAAATAAAGTTATTGAATTAATTTAATGAATAATTATTTCATTATTTATATTAAAAAATTATTATTCACTTCAAAATCTAAGAAGACTATTCATCTTCCTACATAGACTATCCATTTACCACTATGAGATAAAAGCTTCTCCTACAATTACTCCTAAAATTAAAAATATTATGTATGATAATATTAAATTAGATGAATTTAAGAGATAAAATATATTTGTATAGGTAATTTTAACCTCAATGATGAGTCTCTACCAAAAAATTTATTCAAAAACTTCCCCTTTGTAAAGTTATTCCTCATCACCTCTACAACTAGTTATTACAATTGATCATAGAATTTGGAAATACACTTACTAATAGGTAGATTAATTATTTATTAGTATTATTTACTTTATCCCTTAGAATATACTACACTTTTGAAACTACCTGCACATATTAGTTCCACCAATTTCTTGTCAAACCACATCTTTGATCTTTGATAGACAATTTTGGTGCATGCATTCAAATCTATAATATCCTTTGAATCCTAATCAATTGTAGGTAGAGGCAGAAATTGTATATTTTTAAATGTATATGGGATATTTCATATCATAATTATCATTAAAATTTTATTCTATAGACCATTCTAGTCTAAAGGTTTTAAATTAATCGAAAGACATGATTATGTTACCTCTCTTCCTCACTTCAAAATCATTCTCACAATCATCCCAATAGTCATGATTTTTGGTTCATGATGATATTTGGTGTCAGTATTACCATTTATTTGGGTTAATTTTATTATCATAAAGATAAATTAGATGTGTTTAGGCTTATTCCCATATGAAAATTTTTAATTCGCATATTGAGAGAATATGTAATGTGTCTCACCTCTTTTGTCCCTTTTGAAAGGAGTCTTGGAGTTCCATGTCATACATAACTCCTATAAAAATTTCCACACTTCCCAATCACCTCATGGGGCTTAGTTAAACTAGTTACACACAAATAAGGTTCACCAAGGTATTGATGGAGTTTAATTGTAACTCCTTTTAGATTCTTCACTCTATTTAAAGATTTCTTTCCCCTCCTTTCTCAACACTTATAGCTTATTCTTATTTTATATTCTTATATAATATCTTAAAAATAATTAAAAACCTTGCCTAGATCACCCATTATGCTTTTATTATTTCTTATATTAAATTCTTAGTCATTAGTTCCTTTACACATGCTAGATTACTTTTCAATTTCTAGCATTATCTATGTTCCAATTCTTGTATTTAAATTCATTGTATATCTCATGGATAATCAAAGTAAATATATGGATGATATTTATTAATGGAAAAAAATAAATAATCAAAAACTTATAAAAGATGATTATATAAATTATATTTATTTTGATAGCATGGATACATATAAACCATTTGAATTTGAATCAATTAATATTGATTTCATCCCATAGAAGGAATCAAATTTTGATTTATTCATATATTCCTCTTTAGAGTATCATATAGGACCTATTTTGAGTCCTCCTTTGGACTCTCCCACAAGCACACCTATTGGTTCCTCCTTACACATATTTTTATATTCCTCTTTGGATAGCCCTTTAGACAAAATTTTGGGTTTCTTTTTATATTATTCCTTGGTCACACCTATAATCTCCTCGACAATTGATCTTTTAATCTCCACCTTGGATGTCCATGTGGTCTCTACCCATGATCTTCCCTCATATTAGTCATTATAATTTATGTTATATCTCAAGGGACCTTCTAACTCAGATTATTTACTATGTCTTAAGTTATCATCTATTATAAAAAATTAATAATACTACCCTTTCACACCCAAATTCTCTTTTTCAATTGATAATTCCCTTCATCATATTCACTCTTATAAATCTAATTCCCATAAGTTATGCCCTGAAAATGATGAAGTTCCTACAGATTCCTCTTTAGATCCTCCTTTAGCCTCCTCCTTAGATACATCTCTATATTCTTCTTTAGTACATCTCTTAGAAACCCTTTTGAATCACTCTTCTTATTCTCATTTTATAAATATGATAGAGGTCTCTTTGGATTCTCCTTTCAATTCTCATTTAACTACACATCTAGATTCCTTTTTGGTGCATCTTTTACACATCCTTTTGGGTCTCCTTTTTGACTCTTCTTTCATCACACCTATAATTTATTCTCTATATCCTCCTTTATATGAACACTTGGATTCCACTCACATATTTTCTTAGTCATGTTTTTTAGAAACTACCTTACCAATAAATGAACCCCCATGTTCATATTATTTCCATTCTTTGACTTTATCACTTATTCTTGAGGATGAGGTTTTTTATGAACAAAATCATTGATCTTCTTCCCATGAGGTCCAATCTGACCCATTTTGTGATGAGACTTTATGAAACAAATCAAGTATATATATACATATATACATACACACACATGTATGTATGTATATATATGTACACACACACACACACACACACACACACACACACACACACACACACACACACACACACACACACACACACACACACACACACACACACACACACACACACACACACACACACACACCTTATATAACTTATTAATTTAAATATAATATAAGGTAATCAATTAAAATATATTGTAATATTATTTATATCATGAACATGACCAAATTAGATTAGCTAAACCTAACCAGGGGATCTCTTACCACACAATACCACATGAGAGGGTTCTAAAGCCTCTATGAAAGTGACACTATGAAATAACTATAGCTATGTATAAGTACATAGAATAAAACTAACATATTTCTTAACAAAGGTTGTGGCATAAAGGGGAAATTTTAAATTTTAAAAAAAAAAAATCAAAGAAACATGGTAGGCAAATGGGGGTTTAGATCACTTAAAGTGGAATATGGAAAGAAAATAAAACCCTATAAATATACACTAAGTTTAAGCATATAATTAATCTAATTATAGAGTTATATATTCAACACATATTAATTATAAAATATATATCTATTAAATAAATTAGAATGAGTTAGGAATACTTACCGTGGGCAAACCTGTCAAGTTTCAATCTTTCCCTTGGCCATTGGTGTTTTATGTTTAAACCTAAAATGTAAATTATGTGGAATATAGGGTTAAAGGGTTAGATATATATTAGGGAACAAATATGGTAGACTATCTTTAAATTAGGCCATTTAATTAAAAAACTTAGATAGAACATATACAAAATTTATTATGTTGAGATATGCTAAAAGGGAAAGTATAACTATGCTAGATATTACAATGATAATGAAAAAATATACTTATCTGGTTATGATGCTAATACATATTTGGATCTAAAATAGGTATGAATTATGCTAGATTTATATTTTGGATTAATTTTTTGATTCTATAAATTATACCTCTGTAGCTGTGGACACTTGTGTTGATATGGGATGATTGCATCGATACTACTATCTAAGTTAGCAGTAGGTGTCTAATATATAATACCTATTGAAATTAGATTCAACCACTTGTATGATTCTAGGTTATATGTTACCTTCACTCTCATCCATTAAAATTTAGGTCATAGACTGTCACTCCTTATCAAATAGCAAAACCCTGGTTATTCATCTTCATAGGGGTTATGGGAAAAATGAGTTAGTAGGCACATAATTTTGATCTACCCAAAATACCCTTTTATTAATGGTTTTTTCCTACATATCTAATAATTATAATATGGTCCCATACTTATGTGATTCTCCCCAACATGTTGTTTTATATGTGAATTATATAATGTGTGATAAATAAGTACAATAGTGACCTAGCTTGTAACTTGGAAAATATAGCTCTTAGGTTGTTATTTCAGTAATTCAAACATGTATATGTGATATACCTATGAATTACATGTAAATATGATAAAATATGGAATATTTAATCACTAGAGTGCATGATATAATGCTTTTGGTAAGTTTATTTGTGAGTTTCTACGTCTATATAGGTTTTTTCTAGGTTCCAAATGAATGAAGGTTGATCTTGTATTTATAACAATCCATTTGGAGATTATATCACATTAAATAAATTAATTAGAATAAATTAATATGTTTCATTTCAAAATTAGATGAATTTAGGGCTTTGGACACTTTTGTTGGGATAAGACACTTATGTCAATGTAGACATTTGACTGGGATGAAAGTGTTTGGGCAATTGGAAAACAAGCACATGTCCAAAGCTTGTAGAGATTAAATATAAGAAGGTTTATAACATTTTGGGAAAGATATAAGGTTTGATTTATTAGAATAATATTATTTAAATTAAGAGATAATCACTGAGGCACTGAGAGATAGTGTTTGTAAGCCTTTTGGCAGTGGGAAAGGTATAGAGGTGAAAAGTACATCTATGATATGTATTTTAAAAGTGTACAAGACCGATGTGATAAATAATTAATAAATAGTGTCTACATTCCTTCCCCCCAAAACTTTAATCTAGTAATTAAATTTATGGTTTAAAGGAGAAGAAATGCATACCTAGGTGTGTATAATGTACCTTATCTTTAATTGAGTCTAACTTGAGTGATTTGTTGGTGACTGGATTGCAACCAAGATCATGTTATATTATATAATCAATACATATAATGTGACATTGAAATCAATAAAAAAAATTAAATTTAAAGAGAACAAGGCTTATGAGTACACTTGTGTATTGATACAACCATCTTTCCTTTTGGAAATTTGATTTGAAATATGTATCATTATGAATCATTAAAACTAATATTATGACAAATATTAAATATGGAAAGTAAATATATCTAAATATATAGAGAGATATTGGAGGACATGTGACCCCAACCCTGGATAAAAGGTGAGTTTCCACCTAACAGTTGAGAGTATCTCATTCGTGTTACCCAATCATACTTATAACCAAGAGAGTGTGACTGAACCATGTCAACTCACATTATAAAAATAGTGAGGTTAGATGATATAATCAAGTCTAACCTATAAATTTTTCAATTTTTAGTGATTTAATCACCTTAAACATACTAAAATTTGAACCAACTACTACATTAGATTAGCTCAATATAGTCCATAAAAATCCAACTTGGTGGGTGATGATAGTACCTGAAAGTGTTTAGAATCTAAAATTGATTTTATTTTGCAATATTGGGCACACATTACATAGCATATGCACCTTATATATGTATCATGTTGAAACTATGTATAAAAATGGTACCAATGTATATAATTATTCAAAAAATGTGTATCTAAATCATGTATATATGCAATTTTGGCTAATTTGAAATTGTGTAAGTTTGGATAAAATGTTTCCAAAACATTCCCCTAATATATTATGAAGCTTAAAACTGGTGTAAGTGTAGATAACATGTTTCCACAACATGCCCCCCACTACAATTTAAATCTAAGAACTGGTGTAAGTGATAATGTGGAGAAATTTAAAAATTGATACAAGTGTGAATGTGATGAACATGTTTCCAAAACATTCTCCCACTCTAATATATGTATACTACATACTAAATAAATGTGGAGAACATGTTTCTAAAATATGCCCCCACTAAATTTGAAACTATGATAGATGTGAATAACATGTTTTCAAAGCATGCCCCCACTGTAATCTAAGTTTGTGAAGCAATATGGAAGTCATGCCTCTATGTAATTCCCCCAATGATATGCCTTAATTTTAAGGTGATATAAATTATCAACTGGTAGTTATCTAACCTCAAAAGGATAAGATATCCATTTAAATTGTGAATGTACCATGTAGCATACAGAGGGAACATGTCTAGGTAGATATATCATTAAAGCACAAAGAATGTGATCACACCAAGTCCTAAGATGCATGATGTAGATTATGAAAACATCTATAAAGTAATAGTACAAGGTCAAAAATCAATCAAGAACAAACCCGAGAGAAATCAAAATCAAATCAAAAGATAATGGTCCAAGGAGACCTCAAACAAAGGGCATGTTCAAATGCTACACATTAAAGGGGCATGCCTTATTCAAATCTCCACAAAGAAAGAAATGACATATTCAAATGTATCCATACAACAAATCAAGATATATTTAAATGAGAAATAGGAAAACAAAGGCATGGGGGCCAAAAATATTACATCATATTCAAATTATCAAATAGGAAAGAAAATATCAAGAAAAGACACTCAAAGAAGTACATAAATAAAAGCATAACAAACAACATAAACATATCATGCTAGTCCCTAGATTGTTAGGTTGTGGAGCTAAAAGCTTCAACTTGTTGCAGACAAATAAAATGAGGTTGCTGAAGACCCAAAAGCATTGGCGTCGGCAGCATGACCGATGTCGGTCATGATCAGTGCAGAAGGCAACCGGCGTCAGCAGGAAGTCGGTCGACGTCGGTAGAACCAGGCAAGCAGGGACCGGCGTCGGTTGCCTATGTGTTCCAGAACTGTTCATTGCATGAATAGTTAGTTTAGTGAACAGAGTGTTTGCATGTTAAGGCTATTTTGAGTCTTGAGCTACGTAGATAATTATAGTAAAATAAGAGTCTAAGTTATTGTTCAATTCTGGGATCTATTTATAGACCCATTGGCATGTATTGTAAAGTGTGCTAGTGAAGAGAAAAAAGTGTGTGTTTCTCCTAGTTCCATTATGAGCTAGAAAGGAAGGTAAGGAAGATCCTTCCATTGTGAGTATGGTCTATTGAATTACAGGTTGCAGGTTTATGGGAGATCTACTTGAAGTACTATAGAGTGCTTGGTGTACTGGCAGGGTTATTACTGACTGGTTGGAGAGGTGAACACCAATTCTGTGTGTGAGTTGGTTGTTGGGACCCTTTTTTTTGGTAGGAGAGTGTTTTGAAGAAGAATTAATATACACTTGAGGTGTGGGAATCCTCTATAAGGTGGAAGAGTGTGGTGGCTCTTTATTGTATTCTTTTCTGTACAAGTATTAATATAAGATTGTATATTGTCTCTCATATTCTGTGTTATTGGTGAATTCTAGTTACTTGTGCTTCTGGTTATTTTCATATGTTTAATTGCTTAATTTTGGTAATCATATTGTGCTCTTTCTGAGGAGCAAGATCCTAATAAGTGGGATCAGAACAAGTGTGTTTGTTCTTGGATTCCCCATCAATTAGTACCAGAGCATGTTTGTTGTTCTAGGGGTACCTGACAACTGGTATCAAAGCTTTTGGTTGGGATACTAATAGGTTGGATTAGATCTGGTTAGTGTGTGTCGATTACAGGTTACTCATAGGGTTTCTATTTGAGTGGGAGTAGAGCAATGGTAGAAGACAGTAAGCTATGAATGGAGAAGTTTAATGGCAGGAGGTCCAAGTCCAGGTATGGTAGAATAACCTGCTGGAAATATGGAAAGAAAGAGCAGGAAAAGAAAGATTGTTGGTTGGTAGTAGATCATCATGAAGGACATGAAGAAGAAGTAGATGTTGTTAGGTTGTGGAGCTAAAAGCTTCACCAGGATGGAAACAGGAGGAGTTAAGGAGGTTGTAGAGTGTTTGCTGAGTGTTACAGTCACCAGCGTCAGTCAGGAAAACTGACGTCGATAGGGTGAAAATAGAAGGCAACCGACGTCGGTCAAAAGTCAGCTGGCGTCGACACCCCCCAGGTAGACAGGGACCGATATCGGTCACCTGTGTGGTTTGAGCTGCAAGTATGTTATGGGCAGTTAGCTAATGAACCAAGTGTTTGCATGTCAAGAGCCAAATTTAGACTAGAAGCTGTGGATCTAATTATTGTAATTAGGTGTCTAATTATTGTTTGCATGAGATCTATTTAAGAGACTTATTAGTTGTATTGTAAACTTGTGCTAAAGAGTAAGAGAGCAAAAATAAGCTCCTTTAGAGAGTAAGAGAGCAATGGTGTGTTCCTCCTAGTGCCACAGTACCAAGTGTGGGTACTGGTTTGGAGAATCAGAGGGGTTCTTCATTTATGTATGATCTTGGTTAGCGGTATGCATGGCTTATTTTGGAGATATACAATGTTGAGTAAGGTCTAGTGATTTGTAGGTAACAACAGAGAGCAGGATATATGCTTGGAGTATGGTTGTGTACTTGGTGTACTGGTAGCGTGTTACTGACTGGTTGGAGAGGTGAACAACAACTCCATATTTGAGTTGTGTGTTGGGACCGAGAGAGAGAGGAAGAAGTTCTTGAGGTGTGGTGAGCCTTTGAGGTGGAAGAAGAAGTGGCATCTTCTTTATTGTATTTTCTTCTGAGTATTTAATACAATTGTTTATTGTCTCTCAAATCCTGTGTTGTTTAATATTTCTAGTTACTTATTGATTCTGGTATAATTCTGTGTTTAGTTACTAATACAAGTAGTAATCATATATGTGCTCTAATTGAGGAGCAAGATCCTGAGAATTTGGTATCAGAGCTTTTGGTTGGGTTACTAATAGGTGGTTCAGATCTGGTTAGTGTTTGTTGATTATAGGTTACTCACAGGGGTTTCTGATTGAGTGGGAGTATAGGAATGACAGAAGAAAGTAAGCTAAAAATGGAGAAATTGAATAGCATGAATGGTCTTATTGATGGAAAGAAAGAGCAGGTAAAGAAAGATTATTGGTTGGTAGCAGATCAGAAGGGTGGAGCAGATGTTGCAAGGGATATTGCATAGGATGTTCTGGATAAAGTAGAATCTTGGTTTATAGATTCTTTTGCCTCTTTCCATGCAGCTCGAAATAGAGCATCTTTTCATGGGTATGTCTTTGGAGACTTTGGAGAGATTTATTTAGGTTATGGAGAGCCTTGTCAAATGATTGGCAAAGGGGAAGTGAAGCTGAAATTACAGACAGATAACACACAGGTGTTGAATGAGGTTATGTAGGTACCAATCTTGGAGATGAGTCTAATTTCTTTAGGAAAGTTAGGTGATAAGAGATGCACAGTAACTCTCACAATGGATGCACTTAAATTAGATGGTGGTAAAAAAGTAGGTATCCTTTATCTATCTACTTATATTATTGATTCACCTTCTATTACAGAGATGTGGCTTTGTAGGCTTGGTTACATATGTAGGATGAGAATGCATGTTCTTAAGTGGAAGATAGATATCTTTGATAAACTTAAGAACTGAAAAGCCTTGGTGTTCATGGAGGAGATGACAGACAGAGATCAACGAAGTGGACTAAATTATTCTGAGCAGGGTTGTGTTGATATGGACAAGGGTTTGACCCAAAAGGAGATCGCGGGTAAAAAGTTATCACTCATAGGTGAACACAGATACCAGCGTTGGTCAAGAAGAACCGACGTCAAACAGACAGGCACCGATGTCAGTCATGTGTAGATCAGCAGAGTTAGTGGTGTCGAGAAGTAGGAACTGACATTGGTCATATAGTGACCGACATTGGCAACAAGAACACTGACGTCAGTCAGGAGATCGATGTCGGTAGATAAGGTCAGTCGTAGGGAACCAACGTCGGTTGGGAGCAGATTGGGAGATGGCCAAGATCGGTCACTAGAATGGATAGTGGGTGGACAACAAGCTGTCAACAAGTCTCAAATGCCCATATGGAGGTCAGAAAGGGTAAGTGAACCTCATATTCGTTGTTCACCTTCTTTATATTACTTGTTGCTTACTGATGGTTGATAACCAAGAAGATGTGAAGAGGCAATGCAGGTAAAATCTATATACAGTGGGAGCTTGGCATGGATGAGGAGTGTGAGTCCTTGGAGAAGAACCAAATAGGAGTTTGTTGGTAGAGTTATTAGCTGGAAGAAAGCACTGAGAGATAGATGGATTCCCAAGTTAAAAAAGAGAGTGGATGGATACGAGAGATAGAAGGCCAAGGTATATGGTCTTGAGGAAGCTGCAGGATAGTGGTATAAGTTTGACAGGTGGATGACAAAGTAGGGCTTCAGTCAATGTCAGTGTAACTATTGTGTTTGTTCTTATCAGGTGGATGATGAGTCATGACATTATCCTGTTACTATATGTGGATGGTTTGCTAGCAGATTTGTACATACAGGGTTTTGTTGAGCTAAGGGTAAGGTTAGTTCAGAGGTATGTCAGGGGGAATTTGGAGTAGTGAAATTCTTTGGCACGAGAGACATGGAGATTCTTGTCTCCAGTGGGAGCTGATGTGAAGACGGTGTTGGCAGGGTTCAAAAAGCAGGATGCAAAATCGGTAAGCACACCAAGGGCTGGACAGTTCAAGCTGAGCTTAGAACATTGTTTAAAATCACATGAGGTCTATTGTAGATCTGAGTTTTCCCAAGCAGTGGGAGTTGTCAAAGAGTTTTGAGCCAATTCAGGGAAGGTAGATTCTTAGGTATCTGAGAGGGACCAGTAGCAGGTCGACATGCGATGCAGGGTCAAGGTCTTCACTACATGGATTTGTAGGTTCGGATGTGGCAGGTTACTTGGATGACATGAAAGGCATCACAGGGTGTGTGATGGTTGGTCTTCAGGGTTGAGCTTGAAGAGGGATACAAGCCAGGAAACATATTAGATAGGGTACAAATACAGGTATCAGTGCAGCTATTTATCTCCAAGTGGGAGATTGTTAGGTTGTGGAGATAAAATCTTTACTAGGATGTGAACAAGAGGAGTTAAGGAGGTTACAGAGTGTTTACTGAGTGTTACAGTCACCGGTGTCGGTCAGGAAAACTGACGTCGACAGGGTGTAGACAGAAGGCAACCGATGTTAGTCAGAAGTCGGTCGGCATCGGCACCCCCAGGCTGATAGGGACCGATGTCGGTCACCTGTGTGGTTTGAGCTACAAGTATGTTATGGGCAGTTAGCTAAAGAACCAAGTGTTTGCATGTCAAGATCCAAATTTAGACTAGAAGCTGTGGATCTAATTATTGTAATTAGGTGTCTAATTATTGTTTGCATGAGATCTATTTAAGAGACTCATTAGTTGTATTGTAAACTTGTGCTAGAGAGTAAGAGAGCAAAAATAAGCTCCTTCAGAGAGTAAGAGAGCAATGGTGTGTTCCTCCTAGTGCCACAGTACCAAGTGTGGGTACTGGTTTGGAGAATCAGAGGGGTTCTTCATTTATGTATGATCTTGGTCAGCGGGTATGCATGGTTTCTTTTGGAGATCTACAATGGTGAGTAAGGTTTAGTGATTTGCAGGTAACAATAGAGAGCAAGAGATCTACTTGGAGTATGGTTGTGTACTTGGTGTACTGGCAGCGTGTTACTGACTGGTTGGAGAGGTGAAAAACAACTCCATATTTGAGTTGTGTGTTGGGACCAAGAGAGAGAGAGGAAGAAGGTCTTGAGGTGTGGCGAGCCTTTGAGGTGGAAGAAGAAGTGGCATCTTCTTTATTGTATTTTCTTCTGAGTATTTAATACAATTGTGTATTGTCTCTCAAATCTTGTGTTGTTTCATATTTCTAGTTACTTATTGATTCTGGTATAATTCTGTGTTTAGTTGCTAATACAAGTAGTAATCATATATGTGCTCTAATTGAGGAGCAAGATCCTGATAGATGTTGCGGATTTCGTTGCATGGGATGCTCTGGTATGTTCTTTAGATAAATTAGAATCTTGGGTTTTAGATTCTGGTGCCTCTTTTCATGCATCCCCAAATAGGGAATTTTTTTATGAGTATGTCCAGGGAGACTTTGCAGAAATTTGTGTAGGGGATGGTAAGCCTTGTCAGATGGTTGGCAAAGGGAAAGTGAAGCTGAAATTACAGATAGGTAACACATGGGTGTTGAAGGAGGTCATGCATGTCCCAGTTCTGGAGTGGAATTTGATTTCTATAATAAGTTTAGGTGATGAGGGTTGCACAGTAACTCTCACAGCGGACTCTTGGAAGGTTACCAAGGGTGCACTTATTGTAGCAAGAGGTAAGAAAGTAGGTATGCTTTATCTATCTACTTGTATTACTGATTCTCTTTCTGGGTTATCTACTTTAGCTGTAGATTCAAAGATGTGGCTTAATAGGCTTGGTCACATGAATAAGAAGGAGATGCATGTTCTTGATTCAATGGGTATAGATCGAGATTTTTGTATGCAGAAGAAGAAAGTGACATTTCTTGAGGAATTCGATGTTAGTGACAAGAGCAGGAAAGCCTTGGTTTTCAAGGAGAAGGTGACAGACATAGTTTAGCACAAGGGGCAAAAGAATTTTGAGTAGATCAAGGGTGATTTGGACAAGGGTTTGATCCAAAAAGAGCTCACAGGAAAAAGTCAGTTCTCACAAGTAAAACACAAAGACCGACGTCGGCTAGAAAATTGGCATCGGCGTCCAGATAGGGACTGACATTGGCTATGTGCAGACTGATGTCGGTGACTCAGGGTAGATAAACACTGGCATCAGCAAGGGAGGAACCGATGTCGGTAATGAGGCAGTCGCAGGAAACCGACATCGGTCGGGTGCAGACTGGAATGTGATTAACATCAGTCACTAAGACAAATTTTGGGTGGACAACAAGCTATCAAGGAGTCTCAAGTGCCCATATGGAGGACTTAAAGGGTAGGTAAGCCTCAAATTTGTCATTTCCCTTCTTTACACTACTTTTTGCTCACTTATGGTAAAGAACCAGGAAGTTTTTAAAGAAGCAGAATAGGTAGATCCAGGAAACAATGGGAGCTTGGCACGGATAGAGGATGTGATTCCTTGGAAGAGAACCAAACAAGAGTTTTGGATGGAGTTGCCAGATGGAAGTAAGCATTGAGAGACGAATGGATGTTTAGGATGAAGAAGAGCGGAAATGGACATGTGAGACAGAAAATTAGGGTATATGGTCTTGTATAAGCTGCAGGGTAATGGAGGTTTGATCATTATGTTTTCTCTTTACCAGGCTAGATAATATTAGCTACATTATCCTATTACTATATGATGTGCTTGTTGCAGGGTTACATATATAGGCAGTTGCTGAACTAAAGGTAAAGCTAGTTTAGAGGTATGTCATGAAGAATCTGGGAGCAGCAAGATTCTTTGGCATGAGTGTGTTCTAGGGACATGGAAGGTCATATGTTGACTTTGTTTTAGGATGATTGTGTGAGACCGATTAGCACACTGATGGTTGGACAATTCATAGAACAGTGTCTTGATTCACATAATGAGGTTAAGTGCATGGTATGTACTAGACCTGAGTTTTCCCAAGCAGTGGGAGTTGTCAGAAAGTTAGGAGCCAATCCGGGAAAGAATCATTGGAGGGTAGTTCAGTGGATTCTTAGAGGGACCAACAATAGGTGCACATGCTATGCAAGGTCAAGTTATTTTATACATGGTTTGTAGATGTGGATGTGGTAGGTGATTTGGATGACAGGTGTTGCACTATAGGTTTTTTTGTGGGTGGTCTTCAAGAGTGATCTTGAAGAGGGATATAGAGCCAAGGGAACAAACTAGACGGTGTACAGGTATAGGTATAGTTGCAGTTGTTTATCTCCAAGTGGGAGATTGTTAGGTTGTGGAGGTAAAAGCTTCAACTTGTTGTAGACAAAGAAAAAGAGGTTACTGAAGACCTAGAAGCACCAGTGTCAGTAGCATGACCGACATCAGTCATGATCAGTGCAAAAGGCAACTAGCGTCGGCAAGAAGTCGGCTGACGTCGACAGAACCAGGCAAGTAGGGACCAGCATCAGTCACCTGTGTGTTCCAAATCTATTCGTTACACGAACAGTTAGTTTAGTGAACAGAGTGTTTGCATGTTAAGGCTATTTCGAGTCTTGAGCTACATGGATAATTATAGTAAACTAAGAGTCTAAGTTATTGTTCAAGTCTGGGATCTATTTATAGACCCATTGGCATGTATTGTAAAGTGTGCTAGTGAAGAGAACAAAGTGTGTGTTTCTCCTAGTTCCATTATGAGCTAGAAAGGAAGGCAAGGAAGATCCTTCCATTGTAAGTATGGTCTGTTGAATTGTAGGTTGTAGGTTCATGGGAGATCTACTTGAAGTACTATAGAGTGCTTGGTGTACTAGCAGGGTTATTACTGACTGGTTGGAGAGGTGAACACCAATTTTGTGTGTGAGTTGGTTGTTGGGACCCTTTTTTTTTGGTAGGAGAGTGTTTTGAAGAAGAATTAATATACACTTGAGGTTTGGGAAGCCTTTTTAAGGTGGAAGATTGTGGTGGCTCTTTATTGTATTCTTTTCTGTACAAGTATTAATATAAGATTGTATATTGTCTCTCATATTCTGTGCTATTGGTGAATTCTAGTTACTTGTGCTTCTAGTTATTTCTGCAAGTTTAATTGATTAAGTTTGGTAATCATATTGTGCTCTTTCTGAGGAGCAAGATACTAACAAGTGGGATCAAAACAAGTGTGTTTGTTCTTGGATTCCCCATCAATTGGTACCAGAGCATGTTTGTTATTCTAGGGGTACCTGACATAGATATATGAGTTATAAAAAAAAACATTAAGCACATAGCATATCAATTACAATATAAAGGACATAAGCATGGATAAAGGCATATGTAATTACATATATGAGATCAAACATGACAATAAAAAGTGACCATAAAATGGTATAACCTAGATGAATCATGATCAAATAATCATATGCCCCCAATGTCCACATGACATGAGTAGAAGGAAAACCTAACATCCAAAAGTGTATAGATCATGTATCTATATATGAATGAATCATACTCAAAATATTTGTGAATCACATGTATATGAAAAATACTTATATGTCATAAAATAACATGGAACAAAAAAAATATACAATGAGTTAATAGGACATGCAAATGCTGAAATTATTTTTGGATTATTGATTTTTTTTTTGTAGTGTTTTAACAAGTTTTCAAATTTAGGATCTAAGATATTGTGTGGTGGCCTCGCTTGAAAAAATTATTTATATTACATAAGTGCCAATAGTGTTATGTTTATTGGTAACTCACAACCAAAACTAGTTGGTATCTATCCCCCATATTCATTATATGGTATACGTACCTCCTTGATACATGTTGAAAAATAAGACACTGCTTTGTAATACTAACAATTGTTTTCATATTAGTCAACCATTATTACCTGAGGTGCAAAGGCAAGTATGGTTATTAGTCCATTACACATATGGAAATATCCACTATCTTTCAGCCACATTCAATAGTTTATACACCCTTATCTGGTACAAGCAAAATTTTGTAGCATGTTTTTATAGCCTCTTTACATGTATACACCTCTTAAATGAGGATTACGTATCTAGTGATGCAACCTCTTATGGACCTCTTCAATTACATATTATTTCACTTGATTTAATTACCCATTGGTAATTTATGTTATTTTATTACTTTTCATCCAATGTACACTATGGATCCCTACCTTTGTTTCAAGTTATCTATGTGTTTTTATCCCCTAGATACCTGCGTGCATATTAGACACTAGCATCAATGATAGTGTCCAACTATGATATAGGTGGCCAAACTTAGTTGTTTATCCTTTTCCATATATTTCACTTTGTGACCATTTTTTTAACCCCATTTACCCATCCTATTATCGTATTTTCATGCATCACTAGATCTTAATTCAAAATTAAGAGGTCCTTGTATATACAAAGGTTATAGTCTAATTACAATATCTAACAAATTGATTTGGAAATTACCTAATTTTAAATATTATATGTTTCAATATATTAAAATTCATTAAAATATTGAATCAAATATCTTAAGCATTCAAAAGTTAAAATATACTATTGCATTGCTTATACCAAGGGTTACTAGGGAAACAACATATAGTTTCATAATTATAATTTCACAAACATGCTTAGGAGGGAGAACTACATGTGAGTCTAAGGCCCTATATGGAGTATTGATTATTTAGGTAGCACTTATAAATAATTATGGTTTCTAGGGTTATCTCAACCCACGTGTTAACCCCTTTTTACCAATTTACAAGAGGTCTAATGCATAAATAATTATGGTTTTATTCATTAGATGGATTTGGTGCATACAAAGATATAATTTGAGGCATGAGGTAATTATAAAGGTGATAACATAGGCTTAGTATAAATTTGGATCCATTCTTGTGCATATATTTGATTGAATTAGGCTATTTTTTAGAAGAATATATTAGTAGAGCAACCTATTGCTAAGGATGTATTTGAGAATCCTTACCCTTGAAATTTTATTATTCATATGTTCTCCTCATTTGATGGTCAAGGGGATCCTATTATTCATTTTCAACAATATATACACTCCTTTGAACATTGGGCCCAAAATGGAAGTTTGTTGTTTAAGGCTTTTCATCATAGCTTAACACAAGTGGTTCTTGATTGGTTTTATAGTATTCCAAATGGTTCTTTATCAAATTTAAAAAACTTCAAGTTGTATTTATATAAAATTTTCATTGTTATACCTTACCTAAGTTACCATTGGAACATTTTCAATCATTGACACAAATAGAAAATGAGTCTATACAAGGCTATGTTATTTGATTTAAGGATGCTTTGTATTCCTTAAATTATACACCCTCAGATTTGGTAGTACAATTTATATTTAGTAGAGGTCTTCTTTCTCCACTTATATAAAGAGCATTACATAATTCATTTGCTTCATTCAATATCTTATATTGGGATGTGCACAAATATACATGCACTCTAATGAATACTCAAACCAAGTTGCTTATATCTTCACCGAAAACAACATGTGATAAGAATCATGTTTCCAAAGTAAATACATAAGTTATAAATGATAATGAACAAATTCAAACACTTTCTACAAAACCAACATCATATGTCAAAGAATAAATGATAAAGGTGTTGAAGCAAAGGAAAGGAACATGCTTACAAAGTATCTCCCATAGTTAGACCATATACCTATACAAAATGACATTATCTTCATTTTTATTGGTACCATGATAGATCATATGATATATTGCACACAATATTAGATAAAAAAATGATAAAAATTACTCCTAATTCACATTTTCCACCACACTAATTTGAAAAGGCAAAAGGACAACACTTTTGTACTTACTATGGTATTAACGGACACTGAGATAATGAGTGTTTTTCTCTTGAGTAAAAGTTTACACAGTTAACCAATCAGGGAATTATTGTATATCAAAAAGACATATCTATACCTATTTCACATACTTATCCTAAAGGCTCATCTAACAGGGTTGAGCCATCCTATGCTGATCCTTTTGAGGGACACAGTCCATTGGCATTTGCATAAGATGACCACTAGTAGAAGTCCTTATCCTAGTATACTCTCTACTAGGACTAATCACTCCCACACTATTCTTAATAAGGAACCATTGGTTGATTAGGTCATAAATAGAGGGGAAAATGGAGGTAATTTACATACATAATATATTTGGGTGCCAAAACTAGTACCTACAGACTCACATGTCACTTTTATAGATACAAAAAAGTTATCTACAAAAAGAAAATCACTGATTCTACTACCCCATGATCATTATAGTCGGGCATTATTATTTACTTCTAGGTTCCACTACATATGATTAATATTATATTATCACTATAATGAAAACATCTCATTAGATTAAAATATTAGCTATACAATTTACAAACATATAATCATACATTGCAGAAAAAAATATAAAATGTTAGATGTCATAATTTCATTTAACATAAAATACACTAAGTGAATAATGTCATATACATACATACATACATCATATATATATATATATATATATATATATATATATATATATATATATATATACATATACTGACACACACACACACACACACACACACACACACACACACACACACACACACACACACACACATATATATATCATAATGCATATATACATATATATATATATACATATATATATATATATATATACATATACATATATATATATATATATACATATATATATATATATATATATACATATATATATATACATACATACATATATATATATATACATACATATATATATATATATATATATATATATATATATATATATATATATATATATATATATATATATCAAATGACACAAATTTTATACAAATAAAGACATCAATTGTATGTCAGGGGAATATCCCCATGTGTATAGTCTTTATCACTATTTATGTCCATAGTCCTCACACCTCTCGATGTGGAGGCATCATGATCCAACTAGGGCCTACGTGCATGGGATAATTCATGTATTCTCTCCTCAAAGGATACTAAAAACCATACCATATCCTCATGCTCAAATTGTAGAGTATCATATCTATCAATCAAAACTTATATGATCTCTATGGCCCCATGTTGTAGGATGTAATGTCTATGTAACTCAACATGTAACTCATCACACTCAATGGCTACACTATGATATACTTCCAAAACCCTTGATACAGGATCAAAGAAAGGTGCATGGGTACCTAAAATACCAAATACACTCTCAATAAAACCATCCCTAGCTATATCTATTGGTATGCTATATGTGAGGTCTTAAATCTCACAATCTACCATCTGCCCACTCCTGATTACTTATTGAAATAAGATATAAAATATAAATTAGTTATGCCTATGGAATAAAATACTTTATCCAATATTATACCTAAATCAAATTCCAAATTAAAATTATAATACTCATATATAGATCTAATAGTTGCCTCATCTATTAGTGTTGGTCCCATAGGGCCACCATCGCCTGCATCTCCACCTATCTCTCCTCCCTCATCCCATTGTTCCTTAAGAATTATACATAGGGGGAACTATAATAGGGAACAATAATACCCACCAAGATCCCACCCACCATTTCATATAACCATATATGCATCCTACATCATCTCTTTCAATTAGGGGAACCATAAGATCTCTCTCATCAATAAGACACTTAATTAGATCTATAGTTATGGGTACTAGAATATCATGGGTCCTAACCCACTCCAAATTATATGATGCCAGGGATAAGGTGTTGATGACACTACCTGATCTATACCAAATTGTTACAAAATATAGTCATATTGAAATAACTCGTACACACCAAGAAATCAATCAAATAACCCCATGATGATCTAGACCCTCTACAACTCATGCCCATCTTCAGGCTATCCAAAAAATGTCTTATAAATATGCCATATAATTTTATCCAAGGTCAACCTCTCTAGAATAATGTGGATTCCATCATGGTTTTATAGTCTACCATGGGGAAATACCCACTTCTTTATAAACATCTATGGATGGGTCCACTTAGATAGGGGTCTACCAACTCACCATACCATTGCAATGTGCTCATATGCCAAAATATGTTAAAGAGTCTCTACTATAATCCCTCCACCATATATCTCTATTTTAAATCTATAAATATACCTATATAAGTGGCCCAATATGGCATGACCTCAAGAATATTTTGTATGATTAAGCTCAAGATGCCAAACTACATGATTCATACGATATGAGATACCCACTGTACCACCTTATAATACTATTAATGACTCAAGTAAAACATAGATGAACTTATGAAACCATGAAACATCACCTTTGATAATGTTTTCTATTTGAATCATCTTAATCAGATCTATATTTGGATCCCTCTAGCCACCAAAATATATGTGAGAACACTGAAGATAACCAAGTCTACCATCTTTAGAAACCTAAACTCTCTCACCTCTAATAAGAAGTTATAAAATATGATACACATCCTCTAATGTGATCATCATCTTCCCTATAAGGAGATAAAAAGTACATGTATCTAAGTTATACCTATCAACTAGGGCTATGAGGAGGTGGATATCATATACAATTTATCCCAATCAATCCATAGGATCCAACCCTGAATGATCTATAATGGCCCAGTCTAGAGTAGACAAATGTATATAGTGTCAAAACTCCCAAATATGTATATCCTTATATAACCAATAAAATAAAATAAATACTTTTCAATAATCACATTTTAGTTTAGAAAATAGAGGTTACAGTTAAATATTCATAAAATAAAAGGACAATAGTGTCATATACTAGTATTGATACAAGATAGTAGCATATGACACTAGTGTTGATGTAGGACAATAATGCCAAACACTTGCATATGAACTTGAAAAGTAGCATCAATATATCGATGAAAGTGTCTTAAACCTTAATGTATGTGTCTGTGGATTCACATAAAATAACATAAACCTTACTCAAAATGATTTTTTTAAAATCACAAATTACTAGTAAATTGATAACTAAACCTACGTACCAACTCATCAAAATCCTGGCCAACTAGGTCTATTTGGAGTACATCAAATCACACTAATCAAGGATATCTACCCCATGAAAGGGTTATCTTCTACTCAAAGCTCAAATTTTTGAAATGATCAAAGTGAAAATGAGTTAGAATTTCTACTCAAATTTCCTAATATACATATTCTACAAGAACTTCAAAAACACATAGCTTGAGCATTGACTATCCAAATTAAAAACCATGAGTTGTGTTGGGATATAGATAATGAGACCTTCCATATTATACCAAATTTAAAAAATTTCAATGATTACAAAAAATATATAAAAATTTACTACACATATTATACTAGATTCCATGTATTACCAAAATAATATTACAAATTACCACCACCAATACTACCAGTATATAACTTGGTCCCTCCATCAAGTAAATTATTACCTTTTCCTTTTTTGAGGAGATACCTCACATGTACTATATCCAATTATACCAAAATAGGGGGCATCTTAGTATGGTGATATTTATAATCATGTTCTTCACAGTTGATTACAATTTGCACATTCTCAAGATTCAGTGGGGGCATGCTTTGGAATCATGTTCTCCACACTTGTTCAATATTCAACATATCCAGATTTAGTGGGGGTATGTATTAGGAATATGTGCTTCACATTGGAAGTTATATCAATCTTTAGATTTATCCATATATAGTGGGGGCATGTTATGCTAACATGTTACCCACATTTTTGTAAAATTCCAAATTAAAAAAGTGCACAACTATATGATTTAGATTCATAGTTATGGTAGAATTCTATACATTAGTGCCATTATGTTTTAACCTTTTAATAATTAATGTATGAAAATCCTATGTTTTTAGAGAGTTGAGTATAGTAAACTAGGGTGGAAATATGTAATAAATTCAACCACTAATTTTTTTATAGAATTGAATAACTATAACCTTTTTAAAAATAGTAATAAATATGCAAGTAATAACTTAGCTAGAAAATAATTGAGATGGATGATCTGGAGGCTAAAAACTAAGGCAAAGAATATTATAATAATTAAAAACAAGATACATGTGTCATAAACCCTCCTAGGTAATAACACTATAATTTGATAATAGTGTCATGTGGTGTTATTATCTCTATTTTAGTGGTAGTGTCTTCTGTACAGGATTGTACTGAGCTTTTGGGTACACCTAATTCTAGATCTATAAGGTCTATTCCTTCATGCACAAGTTATTAAACCCTATATATTTCTTGTTTTGAATAATTTTGTGATTAAACCATAATCCTCCATGTTTCTAGGGAATCTAATTGATACAATCTAAAAAGTGTGTTTTTAGTGGCGTACATTGGACATCCTTAACACTCCACTATGATGAGAGTTACCTATATACCAATATTATAAAGAGGGATCAATCCCTATGTATTTAACCTCACCTAAGTGTTGGTATGAGAGAAATTGAAGCTAATATGATAGTTTATTTAAGTGATTTTAATGTGCTTGAGATTGGAAATTTGAGTAATCTGAGCTTAGGAATGATGTAGATGGTATTATGCAAAAGTAGGGAAAAATATGGATTGATAAACTTAATTGTGCACAACCTATTCTAAGTTTGATATGTATGTTGAATTTTATTTCCATCTAGTGGTTAGAGGGCTAAAATTTATGTATTTATATTGTTTGAGTGCTTATTAGGGTACAAAAAGAGCTATAGGCTAACCTTAGGAGGTCTAAGATTTGAAAAGATATTCATTTGTGAAAAGAGGAGGGAAAAGAAAATATCACCAATATTGGGACACTAGGCCATGTGGCACTACTATCCCTATTATGGTGTTAGTGTTCAAGTGGTATAACACTAGGTAATAAGGGCTAAGATGTAAGAATGAAGGTTTGGGACTCCTTTAGGGATGACTAGGGATGCATGTGGTTTTCATGAAGACTAGATATGTGTGAAAATAAGCTCTAAGATTGGTCTAGGGATAAGTTAAGGATACATGGTCTCAAGTGTCACTCTTATCAATAAAGTGTCACTTTTAGTTGATTACATTTCACCCCCACCTTTATTTTATAAATCCAACAAAATGAAATGACTAGGATAAAGGAAAAAAAGCATACTTGAACCTGCCTAAAATGTGAAGCCCATAAAGCTAGGTTTGAGTGTATGAAGCATGCTTCAAAGCATTTTTTAAAAGTGAAACATGCATAAATAAGTCCTTAATTAATATATATAAAAATAAAATACAAAATTGAGTAAATAATTGAAACTGAGTAAAACTGAGTAAATGGATAAGAGAGAGGAAAGGAACGAATACACCTCATTAGGTATGTGAACCAATACATAAACTTGGTGACAACCTATGTTTTTGTATATAGTGATAAATTAGTGAATATCATTGAATAATGTGATGTATTCCTCAATCTTCATGTATGGGTGGCTCAATAACTCAATCTAGTTTTGAATCCATCATTACCCACCTCTACTTGTATCATGACCTGTGAATATCTGGATTGGATTGATGGTGTGTCCAACCCTCTGATATAGGTGGCTCAATAACTTAAGTAGACTTTGAATCCATCATTTTATACCCATGTTTAGTAGATAAATTTTAAACTAAACCTATGAAATGTAACTAGAAATGTCTAATTGTAAATGTTAGCTCTATAGCCATTTGGGTATATTAGGTAGCTTCAGACGACTTGAGAATACCAACCACTGTAGATGGAGTAAGGCATAAAACTGGTGTCTAACTTGGATTATAGTTTTATTTGTATATAGCATAGATAATTACATGGAATTTTTCATCCATCTGATCAACTAGTGTGTAACTAAGCATATAAAAAAAATGTGTCGTGCACATGCCCCTAAATATGATATCTCAACATATGGATTTTGGACTAAGTTGTAATAGTCTGTATCTAAGTATCTAAACTATATATGAGAATGGTCATGCCACACATGATACCCAAAAACTAAGTAAATTAGTATGAATCTAAGATAAATTGGCAAGAATATGGGCTAAAGTGAGTAAATTTGGCAAATTTGTAACTAAACATGTATAAACCTAGATTGTACCTATTGTATTTTTCTGGACAATATAGATTTTTATAAAACTAATGCTACTAGACAATGGCACCATATTTTAGATAGTAGCACCATGTGGTTCTAGTGTCCCAATTTGGGCACTAATGTCCATCTTATTTTATTTTTGTGCAACTATATTAATCTTTGTGTCACTAATTTTTCACTATGTTTACTTGAGTCTAATTTTTGTAATATGAGTGCATGTGCTGAAAAATGTACTGTGAGTGCATTCTGGTAGCTTGATCCCTATGAAAAAACCCCATGAATTACCCCTATTTTGAAGGGAATTGTTTAACCTATGAAATAACTATTCTCAAAATAAAAATCTCTATAAGACGTGTGTTATCCAGAGTATATATGATAGCTAGATAATAATCCAATATAATGTGCATACATAACATCAAGATGTAAGATATTTGAGTCTAAGTTTGTAATGTGTGATGTATGACATGTATATTTATTGGAAACAAGATGAATAAGGGGGGAGTGAATCGTGCTTCAAAAAATTTCACTAAATAACACTTAACTATATATGAACCATTCTAACATGCATGTACATCTTAGTAATTATAAGCATCAAATAATAAGAGCATGAAACACATGAACATAACATTTACATGGGAGACCATATAAGGGAATAAAACTCACTAATAAAGAAAATGGAATACATTACTATAATACAAATATCAATCTTTAGTAAAACACCAACTTCAAATGGATCACCAACTCCAACTAGCTCAACACCAACTTAGCTAGGCTTTAGCAAGCACCCACTTTCAAGGAGGCACAAACCCCCTAGATGACTCAAAACCAACTCATCAAAATAATTATTTGATTACCTTAAAAAAATCTTATTTATTATACAACATATCATGATCTACTCCTTCATCTCTTCACTATCTTCTGTCCCTCTCAAACTGGCCTTCAACATTCTTCACTCAACTAGTCCTATTCATGGCTGGATTAGATCTTCTAACATTAATACTCATATGAAAAACCTCTATTATATATTCATAAAAATTATATAGTATTCCAAATGACCTATTTATTATCACAAATTATCTATATCATTCACTTATCCTCTTCTTCTCTCCCACACTTAGCATCCTCTAAGAATACCAAATAGGCCTAAACTGCCTTGCTTTTATGCAAGTCACTTGATTACATATTTCTTATTAAACTACTAAAAATCACTTATCTCAACCATGAATAAGTATTTTAATATTAAAATAACATTAATAAATCATGAATTTATCAATATAATAGGTCGACCATACATCAATTAGCCCTTACTCCTCTTTTAGGCTTATTGAGACCTAATAGGCCTTCTTAACAATACCTTACCCTTTGATCCTTATTGAATCATATAAAAACACATTATATATTATGAAAACATCATATTACAATCCAATTTACCTTATATAACTTTAATTTAGGTACACAACACCTTTTAGGTCCAATCACCCCTTGAACCCTTTCCCAAATCATTGCATATTAAAGCCCTTTGCATATACAAAAACTCTATCTTAAACAACTAAGGCATATTATTAATTTTTTCAAATAACCATGGAAAAAAATTAAATATTAAAAAATATCATGACCTCAATTTCTTCACAAAATCCATATGATGCTTTAACTCAAGGTCAATAGGCTTAAACACTTCTCTACAAGATGTTCACTCAAAATTGCCAATTGACTTCAAAACACAGTAAAAAAACATGAATATATTACACATGATTGAATATATTAAAGGGATTTAAATTAATTAATAGGATATTATAACATATTTAAAGAAACCTAAACCAATTATATCATGATATCTAATTAAAATGATTGGTCTTATAGACCAATCTACTAACCTTCTATCTCACAAACTCTACTCAGACAGATAAGCCATTTTGGCTTAAATGTTTCAAACTCTTACATAAAATTTCAAGATTATAAAAATAATTTATAGATCATTAAATACCAAAAAAAAATTATCATGCATTTAAATGCATCACTCTCACATGAAAACACATTAGAAAACATCTTCTCACATCTGTCTAATTTTCCTTATTATCTGCACCACTAGGTCTATTAGTGACTAGCCAACTTTGATCACCAAATTTTCACACCTAAGATATGAAACCTATCCAAAAATATTCATGAAAAAAACTAAAAATATCACACTTTTATCTTCATACACTTACCAACTTTGAATTATTCAACTCTATCTAATACAACACATCTAAAATATAAGCACTTTTCTATAGGGTCTGCTCATTCACCTGAGAAACCAATCACACCTAGAAATGATTTGGAGAGTGAATTCAACCTCCAATCACTTTTTTGATCATATAAAATAATTTTGAGCTATTTAGAACAATATATTCAAGATCAGGTCATTATTAGGGTTTTATGAGGGTTTAAACCATCTTCTAGTCTTAACAATCATTCATAAAATTTAGCTCCTCTTTCCAAAAACCAATGCTTAAAATTTTGAGATAGGAAAATTAATTATCTACCATGAACAACTTATGTTCTCATGCATATGATGCATGTGTCAATGAGCACTGAGAAAACCTTGTTGGGTAGATAACTCTTCATTTTATGCACTTGAAAAACCTTGAAATACTTTTTAAGACTTTTTATTGCAAACCAAGACCTAAAACTTCATGCACATACTTAAAACCACTTTACTCACCTATTTAGATTTTCACCTACTCACCCATGTCATGTAAAATAATCTTATCACCTCATCTGGCCACCATTTATCTTCTTAATTTCTAAGCCATGACATGCAAGTCTTATTAGGCCTAGAATTTGACCTTATAAGCACCTTGTAAGCTTCACCTTGAAACTCTCTTGTGTTTAAATGTCTCTTGTGTATGCTCAAGAAAATTAATACACTCACTCTTATTTTTAACTTCAACATAACTCCTTTGGATCTACTTATATATCTTGGTGTATTGACTAGGATCTTTTTAGTTTCTTCAAATCTATATATATAGATTTTTAAAGCTAATAATTTAATCAATTATAGGGTCCTTAAAACCTTACGTATAACCTCAAAAAACCTTTCTCATGCTCAAACACCATCAAGTGTTCTTCAGATCATTCTCATCTTCGTATCTTAATCAAATCATCTTTGAATCTGCTTACATAGATATTTGAAGCACACATATTCTTCTTCAAAGCTCACTCATTTCATCTTACCACCTGTAATTCAAGGTCTAAACAAGGAATTATAAGATGTTTTATACTAGAAAAACTAAACTATACTCACTCATGCTACTTCTCAATGATTTCCCTCAAGTTATCATCAAAACATTCTTCAAACAATATTCTTTCATCATAGAAACAACATTCATTATGCTAGCAATAGAACTAATTCTTATACATACCTCAAGGCTTACTTGACCAAGCATTTTACAAGAACCTTTGACCTATATGATATTAAATTTACATCAATGAGAGAACCATGCATCTTCATAAGAACCTTTGACATCAATGACAACATTAAATATCCAATCTCAACATTCAATGACAATGCTCAACAAGGTCCTCCTTAATCAATGACATTATTCAACAATCTCCCCCTTTGTCATTAATGGAAAACACACTCAAAAACTCTTTCAACCACTTGTGATGAAAATCATTTATTAGACTTGGTTCTTTTCTTTTCTTTCTCCCTTTCTAATCTTTTTGATCTTTCTCTTTTTCTTGCCTTTTCTGATTTATCTCCTCCTTTGACATTAATGGCAAAGGTCTTCTACAATTATCATCTCTATCAAAATGAACTCAAATTACAAGCCCAATCCAACATAGATCAAGATCAATCAATAATCTAAATATATTCCCCTTAAACCAAGCATCTACCATGATTTTGTTAGTAATAGACATCAAAGATCATCTGTAACTATTGAAATCATACTCTCTCTCCTTGTGAGTTGATACTATCTCTCAAAAACACTATATGGCACATAGTCTTCAAAAACTATGACAACCACTTATGATAACCATTCTCAAAAACTTTTCTCAATTAGGTTACTATCCTAGCTGATCCATAAAATTCTCAATAAATAGAGTCTATAAATCATCTCAGACATAATCTCTCCTTAACTCCATGCATATCCACAGCAATCACTTAACTTAGAGCTACCAAGTTCCCCCTTAGACTAAGCATATCTTTTGTTAGATAAGTAGAATATCAAATTACTTACCTTTATTGATATGAAAGAAAAAGATCAAACTCTTAAACACACATCAGATACCAATTATAGAAATAGGGACTCCCCCTTTGTCTTCACAAATATAGATCAATTACTCATAACAAACAGACCTCAGAAGCTTACCTCTTATATACAAATTTTTTGTACTTTATAATGAGATCAGAATATGGCTCATTATTGACATGTTATTCCCCTCAATTCATCTCTTGAAGGATATTATCTTATGCAAATCTTAGATTATTAGATAGCTATTACATGGAAAATAGATATTTGTCTTATTTATTTTGAACCAAAGACTAAACCTTTACTTTGTCATTAATGTCTAATACATAGCATGTTTTAGTGATTTTTTGTTGTGAAGAATGATTAGGAAAAAAGCACAGATGATGTATAGTGAATGTGTAATTTTGATCTTCATTTAGTAGAACTACAGATTCTGTAGGCTTGCTTCTACAGACTCTATAGGCTTGTTTCTATGGACTCCACAAGATTGTTTCTATGGACTTCGGAAGCTTGCTTCTACATACTCTACAAGCTTGTTTTTATAGACTTTGTAGGCTCATTTCTATGGACTCTGCATGCTTGTTTCTACAAACTCTGCAGATTCATTCCCCTCGACTTTGTAGGGTCAATTCTAGGAATTCCGTAAGAATGAAGCTATAAATGGGGAAGCTGGTAGCCAAATAGGATAAGAGAGAATCATTCAAGATGGAATCAAATAAGGAAAATAACCACCTACTATTTTGTAGTATTTATTTTGATAAAGTTGTATATATATTTAGATCTTAGGAATATTATAGGATAGGATATCTATTTTATCAACATAATTGGATCTCTTGGAAATCCAATATCCTATCTATAGATGAATGGATCGACCAAGGAATCCTATTCCTTTACTTCCTATTTTGAGTTGATTATATTAGTATAAAATGTAAGATTTTGATATATTATAAAAAGGAGAGATATCAGATGATAGAGAGCAGATAATAAAGGAAAATTTATACAAGCATGTTATAGGTTTTAGTCAGATTGTAATCATTTTAGTTTTATAAATTAATACTTCAATTTTCAGCATTAAATAATCTTTGTTCTTGAGTCTGAGAGGAGCAAGGGCCCACTCTCCTTGGAACCAAGAACTATGTATGGTATTTACGTTATATTTTACTAATTTATTATTATAATTAATTATATTCTTGTTAATATTTACATTTATTCATAAAAACATCAAAATAAATTCACAGTTTAAAAAGCATTTTCTTATTTCAAAGTTATTTCCTTCTAAGTAATGTGTGTTTTCCTTTACAACAAATGTGTGAAACAAATTACCTATTGTTAGTGAAGAGTGTGATTTTACTTTTTACGCAAGTATAGATAGGAGTGTGATTTTTACTTTTAGCAAAAGAGATTGATTTGATTTTTTCCTTATCAACAAAAGCGTAAATCAGGTAGTTTAGGACACACGTATTTCTTTAGTCAAAGTTTGAATAGGACAATCAAACAACCCCATAAGTAGCCTTCTAGATCTACCATCCCACACCTTACTGTAGATATCTTTGGACACTAGCCCTAGTTGATAAGACATCAATTTAATATTGATTAAATGACAATCATAATTTTTAGCACCATTGTCAGGGAACATAAGGAGTTAGTAAGGTAATAATTATTGGTCTAGAGTGAAAAATATAAAACATTGTAAAAACCCATAAAATCCCATAAAAAATAAATAAATTGATGTACCATCCTAGAGATTCTAAAGGATGATTCATCCCAAAGTTTCCACCAAGAACACAAGTGGACACTCCTTCAACATCTCTAAGTAGTGAACCAGAAGTTACAAGTGAAACCTATCTACAAGAATCTTCTGAAACTTGGATAGAAACCAAGCCATTACCACAAGAAAGCCCCATAAGACAAATTCCTTAGGATCAATCTCTTATAGGAAGACACTATTTAGAAGTTGCCAAGGATTTATAAGAAGCATTTCAAAAAACTATAACTGAAGAAAATCTTGAAAATCTTGAACAACCCATAACTAATACCACAAATATTCAGTGGGAAGATCATCCTAGCTTTAAAACATCATCAAAAGACGAAATGGCTCTCCAACAAAATCAATAACTTGCACAACTAGAAAGGACTTTCTCCTTTTTTGTTGTTGTAGATCCTAATGATCAAACCCCCATGAAAAATATTTCACCAACTAATTTTCCAAATTTATAGGGAAGATCTACAAAAGATCCTGATCAATTCCTGTTTGAGTTTAAGGTGCTATGTCAAACCTATGATTACACAACAAATGGCTAGAAATTAAAACTATTTCCCTCTACGCTAAAAGATGTAGCTATGAGATGGTTCATGGGTTTACCTAGAAATTCTATTAGAACATGGGATGACATGGAAATTAAATTCTTGAAAAAATACCAAGATTACTACCGAGTATGAGAAAGAAAAGAAAATTTCTTCAAAATCAAATAGAATGAGGATGAATCTTTAGAGGATTATTTGGATAGATTCATGTTCACTCATAAAATAAGCAATTATCTACTCACTGAAGACATTCAAAAATTGGTTTTCTTAAAAGGGTTGGATGAAGATACTAGAGATGCCTTAAATCTGATGGGAGGAGGAGATATAAATAAGTTGGCTTTTGATCAGATTTCTAAGCTTTGTACCAATTACTCTCGAATAAAACTTAGAATTAGGAAAGGAAGATCTGGGAAATCTAATGAAATAGGTAAGTTAATGGAAATTTTCTAATCTAAAGATAGATATCCTGGTTACACTAAACAATAATTTAGGTGGCCTTCAAGCTAAGGAAAATGAAATAGAACCCTTAACAATCTACTATCTTAAGTGTAGACAGAAACATGCCCTTAACGACTATCCCCTAGATAAAACCAATGTTTCATCATGCGAGATCTATGATGCACTAGATCATGATACCAAACATTGTACCCTTCTACCTATTTTAAAGAATCAAATGAAAACATAAGTCCAGTCCTATGAAGAAGTAAATTATATTTAGAGACAAAATTTTGCTCCATAAAACCAAGCTCAAGGATAGTTTAATACAAAAAATCCAATTAATCCATGGATGGCACCACATCCACAACAACAATGGGTACCCCAAATTCCATCAATTCAAAATCTATGGGCATGACAAGATTGGATGCAACACCCCCATGGATGGTACCACATCCACAACAACAATGGGTACCACAATAGCAATGGATGCCATGGCCATATCAACAATGGAATTAGTAGTGGAACCCACAGTCACAATTCACCCAACCAAGAAGACCACTTTAACAACAAACTATTATGCCACCCCCAGTTATTCAACAAAAAGGATAAATCAATCAACTCTCAATGCCTACACAACCAATAGCAAATCCAAAAAATAAATAACCAACACCTGTTTATGTTAATGAATAGGAAGATACAATCAATGTTGGACCTATTGAGTGTTCGGACATACATCTAAGATCAGGAAAAACTATATAAAAACCCCTAGTTTGCATTTCTAAGATACTTGATGAAAATAAAAAGATATAATCATCTCAATTAAACAATGGAGAGGTCAAATTCAAAATAATCCCTAAAGCAAACAAATAAAAAACTACTACCCCAGTAGTTCCTTTTCCAAAAAGATTAAAATAAATTGATATTAAACTAGAATCAAACTTGGTCTATGAGTTGCAAAAGATCAATATTAAGGTACCCTTTCTACGAGCTATTAGGGATATACCTAAATTAAACAAGATCATCAAAAATATTTGTATCAAGACACCTAAGAGGAGAGCAAAATATTTATAAACCATTCATGTTGATAGAAAAGTTATTGATTTATTAGTAGGAAAACTATTAGTTCCAAAATGTGTAGATCCAAGAAGCCCAGTGATCACAGCCATAATCGAAGGTAAAGACATTCCTAATGTCTTGGTAGATTTGGGAGAAATAATCAATGTTATGACAATTGATACTCTCCATGCATTATCTCTTATGAGAATGCAACCCACAACTACCATTCTTCAAATGGCAGACCAGTCTGTAACAAAACCAGAAGGGATTATAGAAAATGTTGAAGTACTAATAGAATCTTGGGAGTATCTAGTAGATTTCATGGTTTTTCAACCCAAAATAAAGAATCTAGGATATCCCATAATCTTAGGTAGACCATGGTTGGTTATTGTAGCAGCATTAATTGATTTCAGGTCAGGAGACATAACCATTTCTAATGGAATAAAGTCTAAATATATCTCTTTGTATCCTCCTGCAAAACCATTAACAAATTACATATAATAACTTTGGGTGGATAAATCAGACAACACATTAAATAACATTTCCTTATTAGCTATGATCATAGTTAAAAAACACTTGGAATAATTGAATGAAGACATCTACCCAAAATCTATAGACTCTACCAGTCCAAAAACTATGGAATCTATCAGTCTAAAAGATATGGACTTTTCTAGTCTGAAAGCTATGGACTCAGCCAGCCCAAAAACTATGAACTACCTTAGTTTAGGATTCTTGGGTCAAATAGAATATTCTAAAACCTCCACTTCTATTTCTTCCATTATTTCTTCACCATATGATCATGGATTGATTCAAAAAAGTGTGTGTAAATTAGTAGAACAACAACAAACTCATTTCTTAGATGCATTCCATTATTCTTTAGCAAGACTGATTTCTCCTAGAAAAGAGTTTGTTGATAATGTAACTATGTTTCATAAGCTACTTCCTCATCCATGTCCTCTAAAATCATTGATTAATGAGTTTAAGTAAATATAATCCAACTACCTAGGTATAAAAATAATCATGGTATTACTTGGAAATATTTTGAACATCAATAGTTGGTTAACGAATGAAGAGGAAGATCAACTCTTTGAAGTACTGAAAAGACATACCAAGGCTTTTGCTTGGGATTATACTGACATGAATGGAATTCACCCTAGCATATGCACTCATCACATTTACATAGTATCTGTCAAACTAGTCAGACAACCACAAAGAAGAATAAACCCAACATTAAAGGAAATAGTCAAAATAGAAATCCAAAAATTGTTGGAAGCTGGGTTTATTTACCCCATCTCAAATAGCCATTGGGTTTCAACTCTGGTAATTGTACCCAAGAAAAATGGAAAATTAAGGGTATGTGTAGATTATAGAGAATTTAACAAAGCAACACTTAGAGATTACTTTCCTTTACCTTTCATTGATCAAGTTCTTGACAACTTGGTAGGAAAGAGATATTTTTCTTTCTTAGATGGGTTTAGTGGGTATAACTAGATAACGGTAGTAACTGAAGATCAGGATAAAACCATATTTACCTACCCTTATGGAAATTTTTCTTACTGAGTACTCCCATTTGGAATCTATAATGCTCTAGAAACCTTCTAAAGAGTAGTTAAGGTAATATTCTCTGACCTTACAAATGATTGTGTTGAAGTATATATGGATGATTTTACCATTTATGGTGAAAATTATGAAAAGGTTATTACCAACTTAGAAAGAGTATTGATTAGATGTGAGGAACATCAATTATCTTTGAGCTATGATAAATGTTTGTTGATGATAGATGAAGGAATAGTCATGGGACACCATATTTATGCAAAAGGCATTTAGGTAGATCTAAAGAAAGTCAAAATAATCTCCAATTTATCCATTCTACAAACACAAACTAAAATTAAGAGTTTTTTGGAACATGTTAGTTATTAAAGATGCTTCATAGATAAGTTTAGACAAATAGCTTCCCCTATGTTTGCTTTGATTACAAAAGATAGTACATTTGAATGGAGGGATAGTTGCCAGCGAGCCTTTGAGACCATCAAAGCTCAACTTGTTACTGCTCTAGTATTGAGAGGACCAAATTAGACTAAGCCATTCCATATATACATAGATGCTTCCAATACAGCACTAGGAGAAATATTTGGATAAAAGGATGAAGAGGGTAACATGTATGCTATATATTATATTAGCAAAAACATGACACTTGCTAAGAGAAATTACACCACAACTGAGAGGGAATTCCTAGCTGTAGTCTATGTAATTATCAGATTCAGACACTACATATTAGGCTACAAGGTATTTGTCTATACATACCATTCAACTATTAGATATCTTACCATCAAACCAATTATGGGAGGTAGGATTATTAGATGGTTGTTTTTATTATAAGAATTTGATGTTACTATTATAGATAAACTAGGGAAGTCTAATGTGGTGGCTGATTTTTTGTCAAGAATGAACACTACAGGTGAAGAACCAGTGAAAGATGAGTTTACAAATGAATAACTATTTTCTATTTCATCACAATCTCTATGGTTTGCTGATATAGCCAATTACCTCAACATAGGGAAGTTTTTTCTACAATTTTCAAAAAAAGAAAAGAAACATTTAATCAAAGAAAGTTCTTCTTTTAAATAGATTAATGGAATGTTATTTATACTTGGACATGACCATATGTTTTTTAGGTGTGTGACAAATGGTGAAACTTATGATATCATCAAAGCTTGTCATGATGAACTAGGAGGAGGTCATTACTCAGCTCAAAGAACCATACATAAAATTTTGGGAGCATGATACTATTGGCCTCACCTTCATTAGTAAGTAAAAAGATATGTCAGACACTATGATGCTTGTCAGAGAATTGGATGGCATACTCTTTCAATAGAGATGCCTCTACATCCTCATCCTCAATTGGTTTTAGAATCATTTAAAAAATGGGGAATTGATTTTATAGGTCCTATAGATCCTCCTTCTAGAGGAAGAGAATATCTCCTAGTATGTACAAATTATGTGACTAAGTGGGTAGAAGTGGAAGCATTAACTCATGCAAGAGAAGAGATGGTAGCTGATTTCTTATATTTTAAAATTATGTAAAGATATGGTGCTCCAAGAGAGATAGTCTCAGATGAAGGGCTACAGTTCATGTCAAACATGATAAAACACTTCATGAAAGTATATCAAACTCAGCACAAAAAAAACATCTCCATACCATCCGTAGGTTAATGGACAAGTTGAAGTCACCAACAGAGAACTCGAAACCATTTTAACTAAGGTTGTTAATTCTAGCATAAAGCATTGGGTAGATAAGGTACCAAAAGTTGTTTGGGCCTATAATACTACTTGAAAAAATAACAATTGAATTTTCACCTTATGAATTGGTTTATGGTAAGAAACCTTTATTCTCTATTGAACTTGAATTACAAACTCTGAAAATAGATATAGAAGTAGGAATTGAATTAGAAGAAATAAAGAAAGAAAGACTCCTATAGCTTAATCAACTTGATGAGATGAGGATGGAAGCACTACAAAGAACTCAATTGGTACAACATCAAATAAAATTTTAGCATGATTCACAAATCAAGCAACAGAATTTTTAAAAAGGAGATTGGGCACCATTGTTTGATTTTAAATTTTAACAGTTCAAAGGAAAACTATAAACAAGGTGGTTGGGACTTTATCAGATTGAGGAGGTCTGTGAAAATGGTTCTATCAAGCTAATACCTATTGATGATAGCAGAGGAGCTCTATTAGTTAATGGACATAAATTGAAGCTTTATCAAAAACCTCTCAATAAAGAAGAATTTATTCAAAAGGTAAAGGATCAAGTAGCTATTCTGGAGAGCTCTGCTTCTTCCAGAGAACATGCTCCTTGATAATCTCATTAAAAAATAAATAAAAAATAAAAAACAATATATATATATTATATATATATATATATATGCTGGCTCGCTATATGCTAAATATATATATATATATATATTTATAAGAAAACATATATATATATATATATATATATAGTGAAAATCCTTCTAGGGATGCTATTGACAATGCATACCTTCGATTTAACCAACTTGCTGGCTGGCTATGAATTGCAAAATAGGCTTTGGCTAGAAAACTAGTAATGGCTGGTCAAAGGGAAAAATATAAAATTTATAATAAAATCTCATCATGTCAATATGATTGGTCATCTCCATGCAATAAAATAATCCATGAAAACTTATTTGTGTAGGACACATGGAGAGCAAAGGATACATCTAAGGTCAAAGTAAGTAAGACATATATTTTATTTATCTATGATTAGTTAACTAATTATCTTCAATTTAATTAAGACTTATTCTACAGAGATGACCCAAATTTGAATCTTCCAAAATGAAATGACATGACACATGCCATAATGACAAAGCATGCAACCGAGCTACCAAAGGTGTTTGGATAAGTGTGCAACTTTGATATAATCAATTGAGTCATCAATTATGATAATGAAGGGATGTCATAAAAAGGGGTTTTCAATGAAGTAATGAATCATTGTCACCATCAAAGTGACATGTCATAATTTCACCTAACTTGTATTAATGAGACAAAATGGTTGGCACACTCCATAGAAACATGTGACACCTAGCTGTATCAAGTCATCATATCAAACTATGAACTCATGCAGCTATAGCATTTCGTATGAACCATTTCATTTCTATAGACTTCAACAGAAATTGGTCTATAGATCCTCAATGATTTTCACCTAAAATCCTCAGTGATTACTGCCTACCAATTTCAACAAAAGAATGGTCTACACCTCAATTAGAGTTAAAGGAATAGAGTTGATTGTAAATCTACAAAGAAATGGGATAGAAGATGAGATAAGAGCTGAAGAATGTAGTTCCAAAGTTTCATAAAGACAAATCCCTCTTGCATTGCTTTCTTTCTTGGCAGTTCTCTTTTAGAGCTAATGTTTGGCTGGCTACCTTTCATTAAAAAGTTCTAGTTATTGTTTTGACAAAACAATGGTAAGTGAAGGGTAGCATCAGCTTTATAATTGGCCAATCTAGTAGGTTTGTCATTCTGCCTTTTGTCACTCCAATCTTTTGTGTTATTTTTAGGACTGCTTCCAACTTCTTCAATATAAATTATTTTTGTTCCTTACTTCCTTTACTTTAAACCTGGCATTGTTATTCCATGGTTACTATTTTTCTTATCTTGCACAACAGACTCTCCTCCCTAGTGTTTTTAGAACTTTCATGTTATAAGCCAAATTATCATACAGTTCCAGAAGAGGGAATGAGAACTACAGGCATAATTTCATTTAGTGATTTAATTAGCTTTTTCATTCCCTTTAACTATTTCTTTCTTATTACTCCATAGGTCCTTGTATTTTCCCGAATAAGGATTCTTTACAATGGCCCTATTCTTGCAATGCCCTTCAATTATAAGAATTAACCCCTCATGCAGGATGGGATGAGATTCCTTTTTCCTATGAGTGAACAGACTTTGGAGCAAGGAAAAATGCAGATAAAAAGGAAAGGAGATTCTTACTTTGTGTCTGAAGTGATTGAGGAAAACAAAGTGAAATTTGTGGACTCTCTTGCTTCTTCCATCAAGTATGAAGTACTCGCTGCAGCATAAGATATCCCTCCAAACCCTTAATTGTGAAAGGCATTGTTATTCTTGTTACAACTCACGTTACAAGCCAAATTATACAAGTTCTAAAAGAGGGAATGAGAACTACAGGCATAATTTCATAGTGATTTAATTAGTAGTTTAATGGTAATGAGCAGACTGGAACTTCATGTCTAGTAGATTCCAAGGGAAAACCAAAAGGAATTAGTAGAAATTCACACCATGAAAATGTTAATACACCTTAAGCATGGGAGACAAAACCCTCAGTACAAATTTAACCTCCCATCCTTATTATATGGTGCTTTTCAAGTTCTATCTACAACCCCCAATGTTGCTCTTAGGCATCATGGCCTTATTCATCTCATCATCCAACATTACTTCCTTCAGCAAGGACAAGAGGTCTGGGAGGAATTTTAGAATAGTATATCAGAACAAATTCCAAATTTTATTACACAAGACATCCCAAATTTACCATAGGAACACTCATCTCCACCTGCTACATCAGCTGAGAAAACAACACCAAGGAATAAATCACAAACTATAGTCCCAATAGAAAATTCCTTCTTCTTTTTCTTCAAGAAGAATCATAAGGTCTCAAATCCTTGAAGTTTCAAGGTCTCCACAAGAACCTCATGAATTTGTAGTAAAACCAATTCCCTTGTTAGGAAGAAGAAAATTGAGATGAAAGGTTGCTACAAAACTTGAGAAGACTGAGGGATTGATGGTTGAGAAGGAAAGCCAACCAAGTATAGCTCAAAGAGTGACCAAAAGAAGGAGAAGGCTCATTCTGACAGATAAAGATGAGCAAGAAGTTGTAGACATTCTAGAAAGTCTTTAAATGGTATCTCATTCCCCCATACATTGAAATATCCCTACACCTAAATATACTGAAGAAATTCCTTCCAAAATAAACTCTCCAATCATAATAGAGGATCCAAATCTAGAGGAAGAGTCACACACGACAGAGAAATCAATTATGGTAGAATAACCACCTATTACAATTGAAACTACAATAGATAAAGGGAAAACTATATGTACCAATGAGAAAGGTGAATCATCTAATCTAAATGATCCTATTATGTAGTTAAATTTTTAGCTTTCTCAAGCTCAAGCTCTTGAATAACAAAAAGTAGTTGACATTGCTAACTTGATCAGTCAATTGTAGAACAAGGATCATCTCAACTCATTGTTAGTGTAGAAATTAGATACAACATCTACTGATCATGCAATAAAAATTCATAGATTAGAGTAAATAATAAAGGACTATGAAAGTAAACAAATAGATCTTTAGATATATGTAGAAAATCTAAAGAATTAAAATAGGAGATTTCAGAGTTTAGTAAACTCTCTTGAAGCACCTAATGTTCCACCTTCTCCTCCTAAGGTATTTATTGACCATGATTGTCAAATAAGTGATCCAAGTATTCCTCACTTGTAAATACTACATCAAATTGAAGAAGAATATTCTGTATTTAAATATAAAAACAAAGATGCAACTTCTTCAAACAAACTCTTGGAAAATGAAAAGAAATAATTAGAAGATAAAGTCTAAGATTTAGAATAAAATTTGCAAGATGCATGCAAATTAGGGGAAACTATTTTGGTATGTAGGAATCATTCTCCTATATATAGTTTCATTTTATTTGAATAATTTTAAATATGGTAGCTTCTATGGATCTCTTGTCATCTTCTTTACAAAATTTTTTAGCCAACAACATTTTTTGGAATTTTTTATAATGTCTGAACTTGATCAACAGGATTTACTTTGTGAATTTTATTTGCAAGATTTGATTCTAGGAGACCATGAGCACAATAAATTTTTTATAAACATTCATGTGGGATAAATTCAACTAAGGGCATTACATTCTACATTCAAAAATCAAATAGCATGGAAAAGCAAATTTGAGGACTATACAAATCATGCCAAGACTATAGGATTGTGTATCAGACTAGCCTTTCCTATTCCCATATTGATAAAATATAATTTTAGCTATGCTTTGTTAGATTATGAATTTAAAATGCATTATTTACAAGGTTTATATGATTGTGCTATTTCTTTTGATGTGTTTTCTAGACAGAGTTTTGATTCAGTGGTGGTTACAAGTGTAAATAGATGGGACCAACTTTTAGTACCTCTTACAAGATGAGAGGTCATGTCCCCAAATAACTTAAGATAGAGTATGAGGAGAGCATTCTCAATTTTGGAAATCTTAATAGAGGTAATAAACTCTAGGGGTGAGAAAAAATGTATTGGCATGAGATATAGACCCCCTTTGCTGATCATACCTATTCTAGGATGGTAGAGTTGGGCTCCACAATTAGAGGAGAAATTCAATATATGGAAACAAATGATTCAAGCACATCAGGGATTTACAAGCAATTTAGACAAGCATATAATAGATGAATTTGATAATATGATTTGAGTCAGAGTGTACAAAGCAGAAGCCATAGATATGAACACTAATAAATGTTTGCAATAGGACTTACAAAAGGAAAATCCTGGGGGAGGTGATGAGCTCAAAATATGGCTCATTATTAACATGTTATTCCCCTCAATTCATCTCTTGAAGGATATTATCTTATGCAAATCTTAGATTGTTAGATAGCTATTACATGGAAAATAGATATTTGTCTTGTTTATATTGAACCAAAGACTAAACCTTTACTTTTTCATTTATGTATAATACATAGCATGTTTTAGTTATTTTTTGTTGTGAAGAATGCTTAGGAAAAAGACACAGATGATGTATAGTGAATGTACAATTTTGATCTTCATTCAACATAACTACGAACTCTTCAGGCTTGTTTCTATGGATTCTACAAGATTTTTTTCTAGGGACTTCATAGGCTTGTTTCTATGGACTCCATAGGCTTTCTTCTATATACTCTATAGGATTGTTTCTACAGACTCTATAGGCTCATTTCTATGGACTTCGTAGGCTTGTTTCTATGGACTCCATAGGTTCGTTTCCTTGAATATGAAGGGTCACCCGACTCTGTAGGGTCAATTCCAAGAATTTTGTAAGGATGAAGCTGCAAATGGGGAAGCTGGCGGTCAGATAGGATAAGAGAGAATCATTCTAGATTGAATCAAATAAGGAAAATAACTGCTTACTATTTTATAGTATTTTCTTTTGATAAAGATATATATATATATATATATATATTTGGATCTTAGGATTATTATAGGATAGGATATCTATTTTATCATAATAATTGGATCTCTTACAAATCCAATCTCTTATCTATGGATGAATGGATCGACTAAGGAATCATATTCCTTTGTATCTTATTTTGAGTTAATTATATTAATATAAAATGTAATATTTTCATATATTATAAAAAGGAGAGATATCAGATGATAGAGAGTAGATAATAGAGGAAAATTTGTACAAGCATATCATAAGTTTTAGCCAGATTGTAATCATTTCAGTTTTATGAATTAATAATTTAGTTTCCAGCATTGATTAATCTATGTTCCTGAGTCTAAGAGGATTAAGAGCCCACTCTCCATGGATCCAGGAATTGTGTACGGTATTTATGTTATGTTTTACTAATTTGTTTTTATAATTAATTATAATCTTGTTAATATTTATATTTATTCATAAAAACATCAAAATAAATTCGCAATTTAAAAAGCATTTTCTTATTTCAAAGTTATTTCCTTATAAGTAATGTGTGTTTTCCTTTGTAACAATCATGTGAAACAAATTTCCTTTTGTTCGTGAAGAGTGTGATTTTACTTTCCATGCAAGCGTAGATATGAGTGTGATTTTTACTTTCAACAAAAGAGAGAATTGATTTGATTTCTTCCTTTTTATAAAAAATGTAAATCAAGTAGTTTAGGACACTTATTTCTTTAGTTAAAGTTTGAATGGGACAATCAAACACCCCCATAAGCAACCTTCTATATCTACCATCCCACACCTTACTGCAGATAGCTTTAGACACCAGCCCTAGTTGATAAGACATCAATTAAATATTGATTAAATGAGGAGTTAAATGACACTCATCACTTTGACTTTATATACCTAACAATAGCCCTAGATCTCTCATCATGTTGTCTTCTACACTTCAAACCATAGAGCTATAAACATATAAATGGATAATATCCATCTTCATCTCCTTGATTGTAACATAGAGAACCTATAATCTTCTCAAAATAAACTTTATTTTTATGCACCTTCATGCTTATATTGATATAATAATGTCTCCATGAAACTTAATGGAACCATCCTCTTTTCATAGGGCACTAAAAAATATGAACTCAAGAGATTCTAATATCTCCATCTTTTCATAAGATTGAATACTCCTCAACATTCGTATGGATTTGATTAGCACTATAGGTTTGATTTCATCATCAATGTTATCATCCTTCTTCTTTTATTTGAGTGCCTTATCAACACATGTAGATAAAAAGTATTATAAACATTCCTTACTTGATTTATCTTCTGAGGTATGATCTATCTCAATAAGCAGTCCACTTGAGATTGTATACTGATCATGACTTATATTTACTTCCTTTGGTTTCCATTCATTCATTTTCCTTCTTTCTTGCATTCTAAGAGATTAAAACTTTCTACTTTGACTTGATGATCTTCTAACTCTATTAGGATAAATTTTGCAATGTGTCATACATTATGATAACTATAACATACCACCTTATACATACCATTTGACTGATGATTATTTTGATCTCCTTTTAGCCAATTACTTCTTCTTCCATAGTTATATAAGTACTCATTCTTGAAGGGTATTCTACATTCTCTTGCTCTATGACCAAACTAACTGCATGTAAAATAATAACCATTACAAGAACTAACATGCCTTGTAGCATTGGGATATTTGATAGGTCTTTTCATGTTGACCTTATTGTCTTCAATAGTATTATTCTCAACTTAAGGTGCCTTCTTTTTGTCTTCTTTGAATCCAAGACCCGTCTTTTCACTTCCAAACTTTTGACTACTCAAGATATCATCTAGATCCTCAGTGATCTTTTCAAATTTCACAAATTTATTCACCTTTATGGATGCTTGTTCCAACTTAACTTTTAGACACTCTATTTTAGTTTCATAAATGTTATAATCTTCCTCTCTAGCCTTTAGGCTTGCTACCAAAATCACTAACTAGGTTTTAACTTGTTAGATGATCTTTTCATACTCCTTGGAAGTGTTATTTAGCCTTTCCTCAAATAATCCAATATGATCCTCATAGTCTTGAATTAGTGACTTCAGTTTCTTGTTCTTACTCACAAGTTTCAATTATTCTAAGGCACTCATGAGCTCAGCCTCAAGATCTACTTTAGCTTCTTCACTCTCATAATATACTTATTCATCTAATCCTACATCAATTATAACACCTTTCCCATTTAAACAACCCTAATTGTCTAATTTTATGACTATGAACATAGTTATTTGTTTTCATATTTAGATTCATTCCTATCATCATTACTATCAGATGTGTCTGAATCACTTACATTAGATGAGTTGTATTCCTTGGTATAGAAAATCTTATTATTATTGAAGTCTCTCTTGTTTTTATCAAACTTATAGGCCTTTTTATCATCTTCATGAGATTCATCATGTTCTTAATTATGATCACATCTATTCTTTTTATGACACTTGGTTTTAAAGTGACTAATATTACCACAACTAAAATATTTGAAGGGTAACTTACCCTTGTACTTTCTTAAGACAAAACTCAACTTCTTACAAACATAACTATGATTTCATCATCATCAATATATGAACATACCTCATCTTTGATATTATTAGCCTTTGAATTCCTTTCAAAATTTAAATTTGCTTCCTTATTGAGAGGTCCTCCTTCATTTGTTCTCATCTCATAGGTAGTCAAGATGCCATGAAGCCCATCCATCTTTAGCTTGCCCAAATATTACATCTCTTCTATTGCAGACACCTTAGAGTCAAACTTAAGAGTTATTGATATCAATACCTTTTGAATAATAGTAGATTATTTCACTTCTTATCCTAATTCTCTTATGATATTGACAACTTCATTAACCCTCAATAGGTAGGATGCAATAGTTTTATCTTCATTCATCTTTAGGATTTCAAATTATCTTCTGTGGGTCTACAAATTGGCCACATTCACCTTAGTGTCTCTTTCATAGATGGTATTCAATTTGTCCCATATATATTTGAATAAAACATAATGCATTAATTTTAAAATATCTGCCTCTAATAGGCCACACAAAATGGCATTCATTGGCTTGGAGTTATTTTCACTAGACTTCTTAACTACTGCATCTATTTGTGGAATTGGAGGTGAAATATAACCATCCATAATTGACTACCAAATATCATGTCATTGTGGCATCAGATATGTCTTCATTCTTAAATTCCAAAAGGCATAGTTATATCCATTAAACAATGAAGCCTTATTGGTAGATAAACCAACTTAAGCTTATTGATTAGTCATCCTTGCTTCTTAGGATCTCCTTTATGATTTCAAGTCTACTCAAAAGGACCTTCTCTAATACAAATTATGAGAAACAATATGATTGAGATGGGGGGTGAATCAATATTCATAAATTTTCATTTAATTCCACTTAACTATATATGAATCATTCTAACATGCATATACATCTTAGTTATCATAAGCATCAAATCATAAGAGCATGAAACACATGAACACAACATATATATGGGAAAACCTATAAGGGTAGAAAAATCATTGATGAAAAAAATGGAATATATTATTATGATATAAACATCAATATTTAGTGAAGCACCAACTTCACATGGAGCACCAAGCCTAACTAGCTTAGCACCAACTCAGCTAGGCTTTAACAAGCACCCACATTTAAGGAGACACCAACCCCCTATATGACTCAAAACCAACTCAGCCATCAAATTATTTGATCACCTTTAGAAACCTTTTTTAATTCTACAATAGATGATGATTTATTCCTTCAACTCTTCACTCTCTTCTATCCCACTCAAATTAGCCTCCATCCTTCTTTACTCAACTAACCCTCTTCATGGCTTGATTAGGTCTTCTGACCTTGATCCTCATATGAAAAACATTTTTTAGATAATAATAAAACTTATTTGATGGTATTAATGAAATAATTATGCTAAAAAATTATCTATATCATTCACTTATCCTCTTTTGCTCTCCCATCTTAGCATACCAAATATGCCTAAATTGCCTTTCTTTTATACAAATCACTTGATCCTTCTTATTTAACTACATAAAAATCATTTAGGTTAGACATGAATAAGTATTTTCATATTAAAATAACATAAATTAATCATGAATCAATCAATATAATAGGTCAGCTATACATCAATTATCCCTTACTCCTCTTTTAGGTTTATGGAGACCTAATATGCCTTCTTAACAACATGTTACCCTTTGATCCTTATTGAGGCATATCCAAACATCTCATAGGGAAGGAACACATCATATTCCACTATGATAGACCTTAGATAACTTTAATTTAGGTCCATAACACCTTTTATGTCCAATCATAACTTGAACCCTTTCTCAAATCACTACATATAAAAGGCTTGCTCATATACAAAAATCCTATCTTGCACAATTGAGACATAGTATTAATTTTTTCAAACAACCATGGAAAAAAATTTCATATTTAGGAACATAATGACCTTAGTTTTATTTCAAACTTTATCTAATTCTTTAACTCAAGTTAAAAAGGCTCAAACACTTTTCTGTAAGATGTTCACTCAAAACTGCCAACTAACTTCAAAACATAGTTAAGAAAACATGAACATTTGACACATGATTGAATATATTTAAGGGATTTAAATGAATTAAAATGATATTATAAAATAATTATATAAACCTTAACCAATCATATCATGATATCTACTGAAAAATATTTTTCCTACAAACCAATCTGATGACCTTCTTTCTCACAAACTCTACTCAATCAGATAAGCCATTTTGGCTTCATTGTTTCAACCTATTAAATACACTTCAAAGCTTATGAAAATTATGGATAGATCATTAAAGACCCAAAAATCATCATCATGCATTTTAATGCATCAATCTCAAATGAAAACACATCAAAAAACATCTTCTTACATCTATTTAATTTACTTATTATCTGCACCATGAGGTTTGTTAGTGACTGGCCAACTTTGATCACCAAATTTGAACACTTGAGATATGTAACCTGTATAAAAATATTCATGATCAAAAACTACAAGTCTCACACATTGATATTCATCCACTTATCATCTTTGACTCGATCAACTCTATATGCTATAGTAAATTTTTAAAATATAAGAACTTATCTATAGGGTCTACTCATTTACCCAAGAAAACAATCACACCTAGAGATGCTTGGGAAAGTTTACTTCAACCTCTAATAACTTGTCTAATCATATAAAATTATTCTAATCTCTTTAGAATAAGATATTCAACATCAAGTTATTGCTAGGGGTTTATGAGGGTTTAGACCATCTTTCAGTCTTACCAATCATTCATAAAACTTAGTTCCTCTTTCTAAAAACTCATACTTATAAATTTGATATAAAACCCTTCCTTATCTACCATGACATATTAGGTTCTCATGCAAATTTTGCACGTGTTAATGAGCATTGAGAAAACCTTCTTAGGTAGAAAACTCTTCATTCTATGTACTCAAGAAACCTTGAAATACTTTTCAAGCCTTTTTTCTTGCAAACCAAGACTTGAAACTTCATGCACATAAAAAAAATTACTCACCTTTGTCAATGTTCACATACTCATCCTTGCCATGGAAACTGATTTTGTTACCTCACCCACCCACCATTTCTCTTCTTACTTTCTAAGCCTTTACATACAAGTCTTATTAGGCCTATAATCTAACTTTCTAGCCACCATGTAAGCTTCACCTTGAAACTCTCCTATGTTTCAATGTCTCTTGTGTATGCTCAAACAACTTCATACACTTAATATTCTTTAGATATTCAATAGAAATTATTTAGAGCTTGATTGGGATCTTTATAACATGTTTATATCTGCATATATATAACTTTAGAGTTGACTTTTTAATCAATTTTAGGGTCCTTGACACCTTATGTACAACCTCAAACAACCTTTATCATGTTCAAACACTATCAAGTGTTCTTCAGATCATTATCATCTTTGTAGCTCATTTAGATCATCTTTGGAGCCACTTATACAGACCTTTAAAGCATATAACTTCTTCTTTAGAGCTCACTCATTTCACCCTACCACGTACAAACACCATCTCACAAGGTCTAGACAAATAATTATAAGATGATTTATACTTGAAAAACTAAACTATACTCACTCATGTTGCTTCTCAATGATTTCACTCAAGTTGTTATCAAAATATTCTTCAAATAATACTCTCTCATTATATAAACAACACTCATTATGATAAAAATATCCCTCATTCATATACATACCTCAAGGCTTAATTGACCAAGAATTTTATAAGAACCTTTGACATCTATGATATTAGATTGACATCAATGAGATAACCATGCATCTTTATAAGAACCTAAGACATTAATGAAAACATTAGATATCAAATCTAAACACTCAAAGACAATGCTTTACAAGATCCTCCTTAATCAATGACAATGTTTAACACTAACATTCACAAGGGTGTCAAGATAGATATAATAATAAATATGAGTAATAATTGAGTAACTACCTACGGGGATGGGGCATGATGTCCATAATGACACTTGAGTAGGAAGGGGAGATGCATGATGTCCCTCATGTAATTTAAAATAAGAGTGTGTACCAAGCAAGATTCAAGTATCATGGACATGACATATATAAGAAAGCATACATACAATACACATGAATCACACAAAATAGTATAATGGGACATAATACAAAGGACATGGGCACATGTCAATAAATTTGATAAATAAAGACATACAAGGACATGTTTGAATTCCCATATACACAAAAAACACAAGTTGGCTTAGATCTAAATATAAATACATGTTCAAATGTCTATATACACAATTAGGAAATCACACACAAACACATAGGCACATGTATAAAGCATACATACTATAAAAAGAAGTGGCATAGAGCCAAAGAGAAATGACATATTTAAATTCCCTCAAAATAGAAGAAGCATAGAGATACAATCAAGTCTAAACTAGGAAAGATAGAAATGAAAGTATGCATAAACATGTAATACAAATCTATGTAAGAGCTAGGATGTACATATACTAAGTTTAAATTAGTAATAACTGGAAAAAAAATTAAGTGTAGCATGATCAATATATAGATATAAAAATGTTAAATCTATGATGTAGAGTATAGACAGATGTAACTTGGTAATTGAAGCTATGTATAGGGTCACCCAAAGTGGGTGAATGTGTCAAATGAAGAACCTATGTATTAGTGTTTATGCCCCTAGTGGGTAGATAACATCAAAGGATTAGTGTAGTGTACCTAAGTCATGTAGTAGTCTGAAAGCACTTGACAAAAACAAGTGAAAAATATATGTATGATAAAACTAACTTGTTTTAGATAATTTCATCTTATATTTTCAAGAAAGGAAGAAGAAAAAACTAGATATGGGTATGGTAGAAAAACTAGTTTGGTTGTGCATATGTTAAATTAGATGATTTTAGAGAGCTCCTCTTTGGCTTGGGAGGATGACCTATAAATAAGACAACATTGAAATAATGGTTTGTTAGATAGATAGTTAGGTGGATTTCCTAGTGCTAGCTATATCCCAAAAACAAGAGCTTCCTCAGGAGTTGTCAACCCATGCTTTTTGAAATAAATAAGTTCAATAATCAAAAGGTAAAGTACTTGTATAAATGATAGAAGGTACAAAAATTGAATACAAGAAATGATTGATAAATAAATTGATGAAGTTGACTAATTATATCAATAAATGGGTCAATACTAATGCTAAATAGTTTGGGTATGGTTCAGAAAATAGGTTGGGGCTTTATGAATAGGCCAAGGAAAAAAAAATTGGATTTGGTTGAGGTCTAGTGGGTCAAAATAATTTGTTGTTATTTTGTGCCATAGTGACTATCGGTAGTTTAGGTGACTTTCAGTGGTTGGGTAATCATTTACAATTGGGATAGACCATCAATACTCAAGATTTCCATCAAAGGTTATTATGGGTTGGGTCTAGGTAATAAAAGACTGATTGATGAGGTTCCAAAATAAGATTCTAAGAGATTGGTTTGGGTTGGGATGATTATGAAGTACAAATAAAGTGACTAGATAATTAAAACAAATACTTAACTTTGTGATGGTTTATCAAATGAATGGTTGAGGTAGAAAACTTGTTGATGGAGTCTGGAGTGATTTAGGGAAAGTAATAGTACTTGGCTATTAATTTATGGATGGTAGCACTTAAACTCTCTATCATGATGGTTGGATCATTATATTTCTAGAAGAATGGCTTGTAAAAGAAACTCTAGATACAAAAAAAGATCTTCATAGTTGATAATCCTTTTCACATCTTGCTCCTCTCTTATTATAGGCACAAGAAAGAGGTAAAAGTGTAGGTTTAAACAATGGGTTAAACTAAATTTTCTAATTTTAACTCAAACATGCACTAATTTTCACATAGATTTAGATGAGCTAATTATAAAAAATCAAGGTGGAGTGATGTGGTAGTTAAGTGGTTGAGATGGTAGAACTTGATTGTTAGTGGTTAGGGTGACCATCGATGGTTATCATGACCATGAGGTTCAAGGTCAAGTTGGGTTAAAAAATGTGGGTTTAGCTAGTAGGTCAATCCTAACTTGAGTTAGGTTTGGTTTGTAGTTGAAAGGTCAGGGTTGGTCCGTAGGGGGTCTAGGCGATTTGTGACATTTAGAACCATTATGTGCAAATTTTTGGTGTCTATATTTTACCCTTTTTGTTATGTAGTTTGTATTAGCAAGTTGTATAACAAAAATAGATTATGGGTTGAATGATTGGTTTCCCTAAGTATGGGAGGAGGTGTTCCCCCTCAAACTAGGAAGTGATGAGGTAAAATAAAATTAGGTGTAATTTTTATGAGTGATGAAGGTGATGATAAAAGGTGGGTGATAGGTTGGGAACTAAAGTATGAACACGTGCATAAAGTGAGATAAATGTGAAATTGTAAAGATCATGCATTTACTAGGTTATCATAGTTGATAAAAATTAAGGGCAGTGTTAAAGGACAAGTGATAAGTAGATTGTGTGACCATATTTAAGCATGGTGGTTAGGTACACTCATAAACACAAATCTCCTAGGTAAGGTCTGTGTGTCATGGGTAGCCAAGGTAAGAAGTGATCCCAAGAAGACACAAATGGGCTAGTATAGTCATGGGTATCTGAGGTAGGAATTGATCCTTTGAAAACATAAATTGGTTAGGTGTGTGTGAGGTAGCACAAGTTCAAAATTTGTTCAACATGGCAAGTAGTTTTTGTAGTCAAAAGGGCCAAGTAAGGTTCTCATAAAGAATGTGATAGTTTGGGACAAAATGGCCAATGGTGAGGTGACATGGTCAGTGGTTGAGGTATGAGGAGAAGGTAATCTCCATGGGTGGGCATTGAGTTCGGTATGTGCCAATTTTTTTGAAAAGTTGTTGGTTTGGTGGGAAAACCCAATATGTTGATCATCGATAGTTATGGGTCTTCGGGTTGACTATTGATGGTCACCCTGATCATCGATAGTCAGGTGGCAACCATAAAAAGTTAGAAACAAAAAGCACCATTAAGAGTCATTTCATTCATTTAAATATTTTGACTTTGGCATTTTTCTCCTTAGATTTTTGTGAGAGTGTTGATGGTGTTTTCTAAGTATGTTAGTGGTTGAGTTGGATTGAGTTGACTAATATTTGGAAGGTGGACCTAGCCAGGATGCAAGGTGGATGAGAACATGGTCAGATACCAAGTCCCAAGATACCTACTCAATGATAAATAAGGAATGAGATAGGGGTTGATTTCAATTGATAGTGTAGTTTTAATTTTGTAAATGCATTATAAGTTGAATTTAGTTGTTTTATCATTGTTTGGTGGATGTAGATTGTGTTTGACCTAGTTTTTAGGGTTTTTGGTTATTTAGGTGAAATTTATAAGTAAAATTTGAAATTGGAAGGGTAGGGTTAATAGAGGGTAGAATAGGTGTTAGGTAAATTTGTGTTTTGGTTATGGTGCTTAGGTGTATTATAGGGTGGGTAGGGTTAGGCGTATGTTGCCAATGATCATGCATAGTGATGATCAGTGGTCATACCTAATTGTTGATGGTCGATGACCATCGGTGATTGGTCACCTAACCATTGGTGGTCACCATGACCATCAACAATTGACTAGGGTGGAAATGTGTTTAAAAGTGTTTATATGTTTGAATGTTTTAAAGTTTGATGAATGGGATGTCAAGTGTAAAATTTAAGTAATAGTTTAAGGATATAGTGATGGATGGAATGTCAAGGGTAAACTTTAGGTAATAGTTTAAGGCTATAACAATGGTTGAGGTCAAAGGTAGAGTTAAAATATAATAGGTAATAGTCAAATGGGAAAAGTAGGGTGATATAGTTTATGGGAAAAGTGTGGTAGTAAACTGAGTTTGTTTGCTAATGAACCTTACAAGTGCAAGGGTGGATCCAGATATGGGATCAAGTGCCTCAAATATTTTATGAGATCTACCAAGGTATGACTATTTCTAACTAGGCTCACATGGAAGAGGTGGGCCTCAGTGTTATGATACATTACCAACACGTGCCATAGGATGTAATGATGATAGTAGCCTTCATCAAGAGATGAGATCTAGCCACTAACAATTTATTTCTACTTACTATTGAGATGACAATCTTACCAGAGGATATTCATAGGATTAATCAATTACCCATATGGGGTGATCCAATTTATCACATTGAGAGGGAGGAGAGAGATGAATTTATGAATCTAATATATAGTGATGACCATGACTTGGTGAGGTGGTACATGGGAGGTTCAACAATACTTTGATATACTATAAGGATAGAGATTAGAGGAGGCTACTCATGATGATGATGATGGTTTTATCATGCCATATTTGAGTAGTGGTAGGTTTCCCTATTTATTGTTGGGTGTATTAGTTGAGATGTTATTGGGTTGCATAGTGTTTGGTTGGGTACCTATGTTGATGGTTTAGATATATAAGGAGTTGTGGGTATTCAAAGCTCATAAGAGGTATGGTATTAGTGTAGGATTTGTTCTATACTATTTAGCTTATTATAACATCCAAGTTTTAAGGTTGATGGGGTTACTGTGGGAGGGGTATGCATAGATGGAGATTAGAGTTGGGTTTATGAGGTGGAGAGATGATTTTTCCCTCTTGGGACTAGGTGGAGGGGTTCATGACATTGATTGGTTTAGAGGTGCACTAGATGCCTTGGTTTTTAGAGACATGATCTAGAGATCCTATGTTAATTTTTTGGAGTGGGCTCACTATAGGAGGCATACATTATCCCTACAGGTGGATCTTTGATAGGAGAGAGGGTGAGATAGAGCTCATTCCTTTTTATAGGCTTTGATGATAGTTTGGCCTAGTGTAGGGTACTTTGGGTCCATTCCCAAGGTATAGGTGAGAGGATGCAAATATATTAATCCTAGAGCCATAACTAGATTAGCTTTTTCTTGATCATGAGGAGTTGCCGATAAGGATAGACATAAATGATGCAAGTTTTGTAGATGGTTACCAGATTTGGTACCAAGCACTCTATGTTATAGATAATTTTGGGGGTGATGATAATTGATAGATGTGGATCTATTTGGGAGAGGTGTTCAAAAATTAAGGTACAAGGGGTTCCCCTAGATGTATAAACCATAAATTTAGAGAGAGATCAGGCATGAATAACATTAGACATGGCACATGATTTTATGGAAACAGTACAAGGTCAGTTAGCAATGGCACATGCTTAGGTGGCTATAGTCATTGGTGAGAGGGATTAGGCTAGAACTAAACTAGCCTTAGTTACCTAGGAGAGAGATTCCTTGAGATAGGTCAGGAGAGGGGCCGCACATTTCTCTCAATTTCAACTTATTTTTATTTAAAGAATAAGTAAAAAACTAGTAATAAGGGTGTGGTAGAAGAACCTATTTATTTATGCATACGTGATCCAGATGATCATGAAGACATCATCTTTGTCTTAGGAAGAATGACTTTTAGATAATAAATCACTCATGAAAAGGGGTTGTTAGATGTGTATCAAGGTGGATTACCTAGGGTGAGCTAGATCCGAGAAGCATGAGCTTAATAGGAGGCTATCAATCCACACTCTTAAAATAGTTAATTTGGAAGAAATAAAGATAAATTACTTGCATCAAATGATATAAAATACTCAAAGATAATACAAGAATAAATAAATACTTGATAAAATAAATAGACTAATTAAGCAAATAATGGATCAATACTACTTCTAAATGGGTCAGGTTGGGTTCAAAAAATAGGTGAGGTCTCCGTGAATAGGTAGGAACATAAAAAGTAGAATTTGGTTGAGGGTAGGTGGGTGGAAATAAATTTATATTATTTCTTACCATAGTGATCATCAATGATTAGGGTGACTATCAATGGTTATGTTGATCATCAATGATTGGGTAATCGATGATGATTGAAGGTGACCATTGGCGGTTGTTATGGGTTTTGGATGAGTTTAAGGAGAGGCTACAAAATGGGTTAGTAAGTGTTTTTGGATCTATTTAAGGTTTGAGGGTTAGGATATAATATGTATAAAGGTTTGATTTGGGTAGGGAAGTCAGAAACCAAAAAAAAAAAGTTGAAATACAAAATGTACCTATTTTGTTACTTGATGGTTGATAGTTGATCTTGAAGTAATTTTGGTAGAGGTTCATGTATCTAATATAGTTTTTAAAAAGCTAGAAGGAAGACCTACTAGTTAATATCCTGATTACATGTGTGATAATTCACCTCTTACTCTCTTTTTTATAGGCAAAGAGAGGTGGAGTTAGAAAGTTCCATAGAAGGTTAGGCTACTAATTTCAATGCATCATGATGTGTTAGCAATGGGTAAGGAAACAATATTAAATTTTTCCACGTTATATTGTACATAGATGGTATTGTGTTTATTTAGATAGGTAAGGGACCTGACCATTAGTAGTTAGGGTGACCATCGATGGCCACTTTAAATGTCAATGATCAAGTGTCGAAGGTTAAGTGGGTTAAAAGGGGTGGGTTTAGTTAGTTAGTCAAACTAACCATGGTTAGGTTTGGTTAGGGATCAAAGGGTTAGATTGGTCCCAAGGGGGTTCTAAGGCAGTCGAGGAGTGTTTCAACATTTAAAACTATAGTGTGCAAAATTCTAGTGTTTACACCATAGCATTTACAAGACCATCATGCACTATTCCCATACATAGTTACATAGCTATAATGGAAGAGATATACTATTATGAGGTGATAGTCTTGAGACATTGTCCTGATGAGCCTTGATAGGGTGATTATAGAGATATTATAGTTGGAGGTGATAGCATGGTGACACAAGGTTAGTAGAGAACATCAATGAGAGGATAGGTAGGGACCTCAGGAGGATAGGCACTAGGAGGCAACTATGTCCCAAGGGCATAGTATTGATAATGAGACATTACATATGTTGATGTATATGCTTTTAATATTAGCTTACAAGTGAATGCGGTGTGATATATATTTATTTTGAGAGAGAGATGTATATTATCATATACATGATGATGTTTATGGTTATAAACTTATGATTTATACATATGATCCTTGTTTATGGTTTGTTCATTAGTTTTTATTATGGTTATGATCATGATGATGTGAATGTGGACTCACCTATTTAGGCATGTGATGATACGCCTCTATATTCATGTTTATGATAATGTTTAGTTTGTGATTTGATGATATCTCATACGATTATGATGAAAATGTGATGTGTGTTGATGATTAGGATGATGTTTATGACATTTGTGATTATGGTGCTTGATAATGTTGTGTATGGACGTGATGATTTAAGTTCATGTTTGATATGATTATGTGTATGATGTTGATATGATTATTGTGGTCATACTAAAATTTAATGAGTATATTATTTCTCATTTAGATTTAGATGTGTGGTGAAAAATGGTTTATTTCTATTTGTTCATGGATGTTATGATGTTGATGGTTATAATTATGATTATGTTTATGTATATGGTTTATTATAACAATGCCTATTTTGTTCATGATATAATGATGATGTTTCACATTATGATTTTGTTGTGGATTTTGATGATGATAGTATGTGATGTGGTTATGATTATGGTCATTTTATTTGAAGTGATGCATATAAAGTATGTTAAATAATAAAAATAGATGTGAATAAGATAAGATAATCAAAAGACAAACACCTAAGTGAATATATCAACTAGTATGATAGGCTAAGAAGTAGGAACAATGCTTCTTCTTTGGCAAGGACTAAAACAAATTGAATTTGCATTGGCTTAAGGAACATAAGACCTTTGAATGATTCTCATTAGCATTCATTAGTTGGTTTAAAATGTGTCTTGATCACATTATGTCAAGTGAGCCCAAAAATCCCTTACTTATAATGTATAAAGGGGAGATGGATTAAAATGGGACCTTATTATGAGACTATCATGCCTCTTTAGGAGGTTACCAAAGAGTTAGTATAAACAAGTCTATGTAATATAAGGTGTATAATGATCAATGCGGGAAGTCTACCTATGAGAGCTAATTATAACTTTCAAAATGATCTTGCTTATGAGAGCTAATTGTGGCTTTCAAAATTCTTTTAATTTTGCTGATGCTTGATAATGGGTCTTTTACTTTTTCTATTTTTTCTTGAGAGGGTTGGGGAAGTTGATCGATATAGGAAGCTTCCCAAAAATTTATATGCTTTGACAAATGCTTTGCTCAGCCATCCTTCAAGGGAGTGGTCTAAGATTTAATGATTTTGATAGCTATCTTTCAAGGGAGAAGTCTACCTTATTTTGAGTAATTTTTGATATGTTTTCAATAGTTTTCCTTCAAGGGAGTAGTCTACAAATACTAGGAATGACTCATGATTGTTTTTAGTTATGAATTTGCTTTTGATTTTGCTTGACATATACTTGATTATATAGGCTTAAAGGTTCTCATTTCGTGAAGGCAAAAATAAAAGCATAATAAGATTGAGCAGGTTTGGGTGAAAATGACCATGGGAATCCATCCTAGGAAAGGGGTGAAAATTAACATGAGAATCATGCCATGGGTAGATCCATGGTACCCATTGTTTATACTAGGCTATGACTGTGATGGATAATCACATGATTCAATTTTAATTGATTGCCCTCTAAAATAGGGAAACAAATGTGGTTGGGAATCAAGGGATGAGCTTAAGTTAGATAAAAGGTGAGTTTGATAATTTTTAATAAAATAAAGGATGTATATGTAAGGCATTGAGGGGCTCAAGATCTAGGTTTCCTTCAAGATAGGATAACCAGAAAGCTCCTAATCCGTACTTGTGTGTTATGATATAAGGTCTAAGCCAATTCAAAACAAATTCACCCTTTTATTTTTCTCCATATTGGTGACATGTTGATTTTACTTTAGGATGAGGTATCTGATATTGAATTATTGTATTTTAAGGTGTTTGTTATAATCTTGTTTGATGCATTCTTGATAGACACAAAGGTGGGTAAGGGGTAGTTAAACTATGCTCATCAAGTAGATCAAGCTGGGCTAAATCATGATGATGATAATCATATTTAGAAATGATATCCTATAGGGACATGTAGAGTGAAGGAATTTGTAATTTGAGAGGTAAGATGACCTCCACTCCAAAAACCATAGAGAAAGGGGTAGCACTCGTAGGGGTTTCAATGCTATTATGATATGCTTATAAGTCAAAGGGTATGTGCAAATTTCAATCCCAACTAGATAAAATTGATCATTTTGGTGAGCATGTTATTTAGAGTTTTATTAGAGTCTTATGCCTATCTATTTTATTGAGGGATATAGGGCAATGAGAAAGTTAAATTGATACTGAATGCATCATAAAGACCTTAGACCTATTTGTTTTTAAAATATTTTCCATTATCAATAATAATTTTATGAGGAACACCAAAATGATAGATGTTGTGATGATTAATAAAGTCGATAAAATTTTCCACTTTGTTTGAGATAAGAATAATAAGCTCTATCCACTTGGTGAAATATTCAGCCATAGTGAGGATAGAATGATGTCACTGTGAAGATGGGGGTTAATTTCACCAATAAGGTCTAGACCCCATTATAAGAAGGGCTAAAAATCTATGGATACATGAAGACTATGGCTAGGTGCATAATGTAAATTATCATGTTGTTGACACTTAACACACTTTTTCACATAATCATAGTAGTCTTGCTTAAGGGTAGGCTAGTAATAACCAATGAAAAGGATGAATTTAGTGATAGATAGGCCACTAAAGTGTCCCCCATAGATCTCATCATGTATTTACATGATATCATGAGAGGCCTCATGACTACATAGACAACGAAAGAGGAGACCATAAAATCCATGTTTATAAATAATTCCCCATAGAATGGTATAATGTGGGGTACTTTGGATAAATTCTCTTTGAGCATTCTTGGAAATACTAAAGGGAATGATGGCAAGGTTGAGATAGTTAAAGGTTTAATGATATCAAAGATCAAGTTGGGTCTCCTCAACATTAAAGATGGTGGGAGAATTTGGTTTGACATAAGAGGGCTAGGTAAGTCTATGGATAATGATAGATAGCTTACAATCAGAGGGTGAGGATAGGATCTAAGAGATGAGGGAAGCCATGGTGTTGACAAACTTTTTTTTAGATCATGGGGTGGTTTGGATATGGTAATGTTAAAATTTCATCAACTAGTTGTTTTTAATATTTCAAAAGGTCATTCTTACACTAGTAAGAGCCATTGATTTAATTGACCTCTAGTTGAGAGTCATCAAAGATGTTGATTTTTTTTACTCCCAAGGCTAACATAGTTTGAAGGCCTATCACTAGGGCTTTATTCTCAACCATACTGTTGGTACATTCAAAATCTATCTTGAAGGATAAAGGAAGAGGTTCACCATAAATGGGAATAAGAATAATGTTGGATTCCCCACCATGTTGACACTTTGATCCATTAAAGAACATGGTTACTTTATAGGTGAAGTCTACTTGTGAGAAGGTTGTGATGGACTCATCTAAAAACTCAAGAGGAGGAAGTTAGTTGTCTGCTAATGGTGCTTTAGCCAATTAGTCAACAATGAATTACCCTTTAACTAACTTATGCTAAAGAAACATAAGGTCAAACTTAGCTAAAATCATGAGCCACTTAGCCATAAATTGGTTTTGATATGGCTTGGAGTACATATACTTTAGTGGACCAGTATTGGTTATGACATAGGTCTTGTGGTTAAGAAGGTAGTGGCAAAGTTTTATGGCCACAAAGACTAAATCTAAGCAAAGTTTCTTAGTATGGGTGTATCAAGTTTTGTATTCTACAAATGCTTAGTTGATGTAGTAGACAACTTGCATTTTGTGTTGTTCATCTCGATGAGAAAGCATTGCCCCTAGGAATTAGTTAGTGGTAAAGATATAAAGGTAAAAAAATTGATCATCCTTAGGAGGGATGAGGATAGGTGGAGGAAAAAGGTAACTTTTGAGTGAGTCAAAGGCCTTTTAATAGTCATCATTCCACTTGAAAGAGACATCCTTCTTTAGGAGGTGATGGAAGGGTTGGCATTAATCTAAGAGTTGAGAGATAAAGTGACAAATGGATTGGATCTTCCATTCCAAACTATAGAGTTTTTTGAGGTTGATTTGAGGAAACATATCGAGGATGGATTTGATTTTTTTAGGATTGAATTCAATTTCTTGAAGGGAAATAATAAAGCTAAGGATTTTTCCTGACAAGACTCCAAAAATATAGTTCTTAGGGTTAAGGCATACATGGTAATGGATGATTCACTCAAAAATAATCTTGAGAATGACCAAATGATACATACAACATTTGGATTTCCAAGAAGTCATCAACATAGTCTTGATGATTTTGTGGATAAGGTCATAGAATATGTAAGTCATAGTGTGTTGGTAGGTTTCACCAGTATTATTTAGTCCAAAAGGCATGACCCTATAATATAAGGTCCTAAATGGGGTGATAAAAGTAGTTTTATGTTGATCTTTGGGGGAAATTAGGATCTGGTTGTAGATTGAAAACTTGTCCATAAGAGATAACATCTCATGGTTGGCTGTAAGATCAACTAGTTGGTCAATGCTTGGTAGAGGGAAGTCATATTTTTGGAAATCAAGGTTGAGGTTACAAAAGTCCACATAAATACATAGTCCCCCTATGGCTTTGGTTATAGGTATGAAATTCAAGACCCATTAAGGATAGTCAATGGGTTAAATGAAATTGATGGATAGGATATGTTAGATCTCTTCTTTGATGAGAAGGGCTATGCAAGGGTGCATTCACCAAAGTTTCTAGTTAAAAAACTTAGCATCATGGTTTGTGACTATGTTTTGGGGAGTGATGGAGGGATCAATTCCTAGCATGTCATTATAAGACCAAGTAAATTCTACATTATGATCTTATAAGAAGGAGGGGAAGTCCTAAAACTCTTCAAAACTAAATTATTGGCCAATTTTGATAATGCAGGGGGTTAGCTAGAGTGACCAAGTTGATATCCATGGTGGATTCATTTAACATGGTTGAAGTCTTAGGAGGAAGAGATTTATGGTTAGAAGAATCCAGTGCATCAAGATAGGTGAGAATGGAATCATCATCATGAAACTGAATGGTATTAATGGTAGGAGAGCCATCTCTTATCATCTCAAGATGGGTTAGAGGGATGGTTATGGTCACCTTATCCTTTTAATAAGTTAGGGTTCTAAAGATGATCATGTTGATGAAAAAAATTTGGGGGGGATGATGTCAAATTATTTAGTTATCGATGGTGGAGTGGATGGTGAGGATGTGCTTTCCTTGTTAATGATGGTAACAAGAAGTGGGTTGGTTTGTTGTTTTGGTGGTATGAAACTGAGGCCATGCTTTTCATGAGGTTTTTGGGTTTTGATTGGAAACAACTCATGTAGTTTGTGTTTATATTGACCTAGGCCAAATCCCTTCTAAGCACACTTGTAGAGGTATGTTTTGTAAAATTATGGTTTATCTAGATAGGATAAGTTGGAGGTGAATGGTTGAGCTAAAAAAAAGGTGTCAAAAGTGCTAGGGGGTTTATCAAGTCCCCATAGATGAAATTGGTTTGATAAGTTGAGGGTCTAAAAGGAAAAAAAGTTTTGATATTGGGGTCATAACTAGGTTGGTGGTCAAGATTCCCATACTCTTGAGGAGTAGGGAAAGCTTCAAGGGTGATAAGGTGATGTTGTATAAAAGTTCACTAGATGATCTTTTGCACTTAGTCATGCACATAGATATCAAACCACTTAGTCATGCACATAGATATCAAACCAAGTCAATTATAAACTTTGTAGAGCTAGGCATGATGATAGAAAGGTCTGACACAAAACATTTAACATGCTATTACACTGACATTAATTTCAAACAAGGCAAAAACCTTGTACACTCACTTGAAGCACAACAACAAAGGGACCAGGCTCACATTGGGATAGTTACAATATGGCACAACTTCAGGTTTCAAAAGAGACTTAGTCATGGGAAAGATGGGTTTAGGCAACCTATTAGTGTTAGGATATTCATAGGAAGTTCATTAGGTCCAAGCCTTCTTAAGGGCACAAGTCCTAATGTGTAAGTTCATCCTAGTGGGATAGAGCTTTTCAATGGTGCAAATCATGGGATTGGATAACACAAGGTCATTTAGTTACTTGGAAAAGTCATAAGGATGGCTTGGGTTCAAGTAATCATCCTCAACGTAGTGCTTAGGCATAGGTCTTCGGGCCTTGGTGTAAATCAGTTCTAACACTTGGTCTATTTTAAGTAGGTTGAAGTCATTAGTTGGCATAAGGATGCCATTAGTGACTAGGGTTGAACCTCCATATCATAATACATTTAAGTAAGAACTATATCATTGCTATCATAAAACTAAGTCATAAACATGATACTGTATTATCTATATTGCAAGAAAAAACACATCATTTCTTCAACCACATTCTTCATTGAATATATAATTTAGCATACAAGTTCAAGATAATTAATGTAGAGCATATACTCTTTCCTCACACTACTCATGCCTGGAGGCTCACAAGAAAGCTTAAGATATACATTTGAATTCCTAAACTATTTTATGTAGAATGAAAATACTTAGGTTGGCTCTCTATTTTTCCAAAGCTTCTCTACCTTTTTTGCCTCTATTTATCTTAAAATGTAAGCCTTCTTTTATTGGTGATTGGGTATCTCCTTACTAGGTCAAATGGGTGCATGCCAGGTGATGAGATGTCATGAGTCTATCAGTTCCACTACATATCCTAGGTTGGATGATCACATACCATATGTAGAGCTATCTCTAGGAGGTTTTTATCTCACCTACTCCACTATTTTGACATTTGTTCTTCTTGAGCTGCCACATATAAGTTTTGGAAAAGATATCCTTTGAAAGTTAGAACTATGCAACTGCCTACTAGCTAGTGTGGGATCCTTGGTGATTCCTCTAATTGGAACCAAAATATACAAAAAGGGGAATAACCACTCCAATGGTTACCTCACACTGAGAAAGGTCCAGTTGGCATGGTCCATGTAGTTGGTACAAAATAGGGCCCAACATTACCCCATACAAAATTATTAGTCTACCCTAGACTAGTCTTTTAACACCTTAAGTGCATAAAACTCGAGTATACCCTGCTCTAATTTTAACTTGAAATTATCAAAACCCCAGATATCACCCTTAATTTATTCAATGGCACCATCTACTTTAATGGATGCAACCATGAGAGCAAGCACGTCTATACTTTTTAGTTCCTTTATAAAGGCTTCAAGCCTTTCGTTCATGCACTTCATGAGAGGATCCTCCTAAAAAAATCAATAAAAATGCACAAAATAACAAAATTATAAAATGATTAGAAGCACTAAATGGATTCTATTGATCATAGACCACTTCAATGGGGAAACCTCCTTTAAACAAGATCAATACAAATAATTCATGGATGCCTTCAATGGCCTCAACACTTACTTATATATTAATTATAATCTAAGAAACTACTACTTCCCATGAATGTGGGATAAAATAAAATGCTTGCATGATGACTTACAAAGCATATGCATCTATAAAAACTACTAAACTGAAAAAGTAAAGAGAAGAGATATCATGGGTTCATAACATCCCCTCCCTCTTAGAAAAATCTTTATACTCAAAGCTTCAGATGTGGGAATTGGTGTTGAATCTAAAATAGTGGTTTCCATGTTACATCTTCTAGTTGTATTATGTGCCACTAAATTAAAGCCTTGATGATGGAATAAGAGTAAAGTTGGTATGTGCGCCTATCTAAGATTACCTCTAACTTAAGAAGAATGGATCCTTCATTATCAAGTTTAGGTAAAATAGTCTTCACTCTGATGTTTATTCTAATAACTTTCTTTAGACAAGAGACATGAAATATTGGGTGAACTCAAGAAGAAGGTGGGAGATCCAACTTTTAAGCAACCAACCCAATATTTTGAAGAACCTTATAGGGCCCATAGAACTTGGGAGCTAGCTTATGATTCCCTTTGATTTTTAGGGAGGATTACTTGTAGGCTAAAATAAAAGTAAAACCATATCACCTACTTGAAAAGTGTGTTTAGAACAGTACTAATCTACTTTTTGTTTTGTTCAATGTTGTGCCATATGAATATTTTCCTATAGGATACTGAGGATATGATCTTAAGTTTAGATAATCATGTTGATTGCTTAAAATAATGAACTATTATGGTTTATGGGAGGAGCATTGGTGGTGCTTAGCCATATACTAATTTATATGGAGTCATTTTCATTGAAGTGTGATAGGAGGTATTGTACCACCATTCGGTGAGAGGGAGCCACTTTGTCCACTAATGTTGTTATTATAAGGTGAAGCAATAGAGAAAAGTTTTCAATCATTTGTTAACAATTTCAGTCTAGCCATCCATTTGTGGATGATACCCATAACTCATCTTTATTTGAGTACTAGTACGTTTAAATATTTCTATCTAAAAATGGTTGGTAAAGGTTGCATCACGATCTGAGATAATGGATGAAGGATTGACATGAAGATGGAAAATCTAGTCTAGGAAAATTTGTGTGACTATGGAGGTGGTATAGGGATGGTTGAGGACATAAAAATGATTATATTTGGAGAGGTGATCAACCAAAACCAAGATAAATGTTTTCCCTCTAAATTTAGGGAGCCCCTCAATGAAATCCATATAAATATTTGTCCAAATCCTAGTAGGGATGGGAAAGGGTTTGAGTAACCCAGGGATGAGTGTTGTTTCACTCTTTTTACATTGGAAAGTATCACATTCATCCACCATATATTGAATTGCCTTTTTCATTCCCTTTTAAAATAAGTTACATCATGCCTGTTCATAAGTTTTGAGAAACCTTGAGTGCCTTATGGATGGAGAAGTATGGTGTTCAAAGAATACAACCTACAATAGATCTGGGCTCTGGAGAAGCACAAGATGACCCTTATATCACATAGAAGCACCATCCCAATAATAATATGGTACAACTGAGGGTTTAGTAGCCAACTATTAAATGATTTGAGATAATGAGGAGTCAGTGACATACCCTTATTGTATAATATCAAACCGATTTAGAATAGGTATGGAAATAGTTAAAAGGGAAGCTTGATCCATAAATGTGTGAGATAGAGCATCAACCACAATATTTTATTTACCCTTCTTGTAAGTTATCTCATAGTTATAACCCATGATTTTTCTAAATTATTTCTATTGTGATGTGGCAAATACCTATTATTCAAGGAAGTATTTTAGATTCTGATGATCAAGCTTAATGCAAAAAAATTACCCAAAAGGTATGGCAGTCAGTTCTGTATTGCATATTAAATGGCCATCATTTTATTCTCATAAGTAGAGAGTACTAAAATTTGGTCAGAAAGGGATTTTTTGGTGAATGCAATGGGGTGCCCTTCTTTGAGGAGAACAACACCTAGTCCATTGTCACAAGCATCACTCTCAATAGTGAAGGTCTTGGGAAAATCTTTATTAGTTAGAATAAGTGTAGCACACATAGCTTGTTTTAATACTTTAAATACACATTCAATAGATTGTGTCCAAGTAAAAAACATCCTTTTTTAACATATCTATTAGAGAAGTGGAAATCTTCTTGTAATACTTGACAAACTTGTGATAATATCCAGTTAGCCATAAAAAACCATGAATACTCTTGAGTGTCTAAGGATGTGACCAATTTATCATAGCAGCTATTTTTTAAAAAGCCACTCAACCCATTGGGATAAAATAATATGTCCAATATACTCCACTTCATCCTAGAAAAAAGTACATTTGGACTATTTTTCACAAATATGATGGTCAAAGAGAAGTTGTGGTGTGACTTCTAGATGTTGGAAATGCTCAGACCATGTTTTAATATAGATGAGGATATCATCAAAGAAGACCATAATGGATTCCCATAGGTAGGGAAAAAATATTTTATTCATCAATGCCTAGAATGTTGAAGGAGTAGTAGTGAGGCTAAAGGGCATGACTAAGAACTCATAGTGGCCATCATGCGTGCAAAAATCTATCTTAGGGATATCATCCTCATGAAGCCAGATCTAGTGATATCTAGAGCATAGATCTAACTTGGAGAAAAAATGACCACCATGAAGTTCATCAATAATAGGGATCAAGAACTTATCCTTGATTATGTGGTGGTTAAGTTCATGAAAATCAATGTAGAGGTGCCATGACCCATCTTTTTTATAGACAAGGAAAATTGGGGAAGAATATGGGCTGGTACTAGGGTGAATAATGTCATACTATAGTAAGTCTCAAGTGATCATATTGATCTTAGTCTTTGGATAAAAATGGGTAGTGATGAAGCCTGATGTTGTGAGGAACACTTCTTGAAAGGAAATGAATATAGTGGTCCTCTAGCCTTGAAGGTGGCAAACCCATTGGTTAGGCAAAGACATGTACATACCTCTATAGAATGGTTTCTAGGTCAGAAGAAGTAGTGGAGACTATTGAGGGTTATATTTGAATGGAATGGAGAAGAGAAATGATGTCATGTGAATTATTCTTAATAATATTTTCCATATGATGTGAACTTATGATGTTGAGAGATCTAGGTTGTAAGCCTTTCAATGTGTGTTTTTTCCCATTGTCTAAAAATTGCATCCAAAGTTCAACAAAATCCCATAATATGGGTTCAAGTGTGTGTAGCCACTAGGTTCCCAAAACAACATCACATCCACCTAAGGGCAAAGCAAACATGTTGGAGCACAAGTTATAATCTCTAATAGACATATGCACATTATGACACTTCCTTTTACAAGTTAATGTACCCACATTGATAATCATGACTTAAAATTTGGAGCAACGATGGATAAAATAATAAACCTATTTGGCGATTTGAGGGTCAATAAAGTTATGAGTGCTACCTGAATCAATGAGTATTGTGAGAGGGAGATTCTTGAAGTAACCCCTGACCTACATGGTTTTTGGGTTAGTGACTCTTGATAAGGTATGGAGAGAGATATGTGGTTGTTCCTCTTGAGAAGTAAGTTCCACAATTGGTTGAACTTCTTATGGATCATCTGTTGTATCTTGAACATCTTCCTAATCTTTAGTTTCAGGTGGAGAGTTCACATCTAATAGGTAGAGATTTTTCTTGACACATCGATGTCCCTAAGCAAACTTATCATCACATTTATAACATAGTCTTTTTTCTTTATAGGTTTACATATCTGATTTAATCAAATGCTTAATATGAGTGGTTCTAGGGGTTGGCATTATTTGAGATCATTATAGAGCTACATTTTTAATAGAATAAAATTAGATTTGAATCAATGTTGAGCTACAATATTGTCCTCTACCAAATTAGTTAAACCTAAGGCTCTATCATTGTGTTAGGCCAGAACATTTTGACCTTGAATAAAATTGCATCCTTCAGTCTACTAACAAATCAACTCTTGAAAAAATCATCAGATAATCCCTGTGTGATTGGCTAGTTTTTCAAATTTAGATTGATATTCTCTCATTGTTTCTATTTGGCAAAGTTTATTGAGTGCTCTAGTGAAGTCATCAAAAGTAGTAGGGCCAAACCATCACAAAATTAGGGTGCAAAAATTTGGTCCATATGGGTTCATCATGAGCCTTGGTATACCAATGATACCATTAAAGGGATTCAAGTTCCAAGTGAAAGGATGCAAGTGGAACCTTATTGGCATCAAAGATAATATGCAAAATAAAATATTATTCTACTTGATAGATCCATCCATTTGGATCTGCAACATTGAATAAAGGAAAATTAATCTTTAACCCATAATAATTGATACAAAAATAAAATGAAGTGTCTAAAGAAGACTTTAGATGTTGTCTATTGTTCATGGTGGTATGTTGAAGACTGAGGTCAAGAATTTTTTCATCAAGATCTTTGATGTGGGTCTTGAGGGTAGGAATCTCATCTTCCACATTTGTTTTCCTATTTCGGTTACTACCATGACCCGAATAACAATTTTTTTTTGGAATGGGTAGAAAAACTAGAGTTAAGACATGTTTAGTAAAGGAATTTTTCAATTTAGATGAAATCAGAATGGGTAAAGGGAATTTTACTAATTTTTTTCATAGTGGGAGAAGGATTGATGAAGGTGAGGGAATGTTTTTTATTACCATGACTCGATTAACAATTTTGTTTTCAATGGATAGGAAAACTAGAGTTAAGACACATTTAGGAAGGTTTTGAATTTAGGTGAAAACAGATGGGTTAAAGAGGATTTGAATAAAAAAATTCACAATGGGAGTATGATTGATGAAGGCGAAGGTAATTTTAGGAGTGAAAATGAAAAAAACTAAAAAAATGGTCAAAGAGGGACAAATGAGTAGAAGGAGATGATGAACACAATGGAAATGTTTTGAGGCAAATAGATAAAATAGAAGTTATGACAAAACCTAAAAAAGGGAAAATTGAGATTTATGGGAATTAAGAGTGGAATTGGGATATGGGGCTCAAGGAAGAAAATGTAGGGAATGAAATTTCAGGTGTTTGGATAAATTTTGAGGAACAATAGGGCTACAAATGGAGAGATATTGCAAAAAAAATTAAAAATTTTATGTATTTTCTAGTTTTGTTTCTCTTTCTATTATTGGTTACTATTGCTAGTTATTGTGATCTATAAGACACTTCTACTAAGAATATGTTGAAACAAGTCTGTAGATCTGTTATGTTGATTTTTTGATACTCTAATGGTATTTTAGATACTCTATTGGTAATATTATGAAATTGATAGGAATGGACCCTAAGTTTCAATGGTTTCCTAAGGGTTTAAAGATATCACTCTAGCCACTAATGCCATCTAAGTGAGTACCACTCTCCAAAAATATTTTTGCCATAGATTTATCTCTCAGTGATAGCTCTAAATTTTCTTCACGGATGGCAACTACTCAATCAGGAAGGGGTCATTGCCCATTTCACTGGTAGGTCCTCTTAATAGGCTAGCTACTTTGGGTTCCTATGGTACTCCTCATAATGAGTTTTAGGGATTTCACCCAAGCACTTCTCACAATTATGTGGTCAAGTTTTACCCTGATCCAAAAAATATTATTATGATGCAAAGCAAAGTTATGAAGTAAAACAGAGTTAGGAATTTTATAGACAAATACTATAAAGAAATTATGTAGTAGAATAGAGTTTAAAATTTCTAGAAAAAAAATTGTGGCCCTAGAAAGCACTTTGATACCAAATAAGAGGATCCTCTTGTAACAAATCAATAAAAAGGCACAAAATAACAAAATTATAAAATGAGAAGAAAAATTGAATGGATTATATTGATTGCATACCACTTCAAGGGGGAAACCTCTATTGAGCAAGCTCAATACAAATAATTCATGGATGCATTCAATGGCCTCAACACTTATATATGAATTATAATCTAATAAACTACTACTTCTCATGAATGTGGGATAAAACAAAATTCTCATAGGATGACTTATAAAACATATACATCCATAGAAACTACTAAACTAACAAAGTAAAGAGAAGAGATATCATGGGTTCATAACACTTCAACCCACCATCTAAGATCTCCCCTTGCTCACTAGCCTTTGTTTAGAAGGCTCAAAAGACCTCTTCCAAGTCTTTCTCCTGAGTCTTCAATTGTGTGCTTAAGGAGTTGAATTTTTCCATTACCTAAATGCACTCAATCTTGGTTACCATGAAGGAATGTTGGAATAAAGTGTCCTTTTCCTCCTTTGCCTTTTTAAGGAATGCATCAATGACTGTTGCCTGGTTGGTGAAGTTGTAAAATATAGCATTGGCTTCCTCTATTCCTTCTTCAAGTCTAGCAAAGAGGTCTTTGACCATGTCTATATTTTTGTTCAACTCCTTCCTTAGGGCCTCAGAGGGGTCTTATTATTCCTCAAGCATTGGCCTTATTCTAGGGAGAATATACTCCACAAACACACAAACTTGGTTAACTTCCTTCATCTTTAAGGTATCCACACCATCTAAGAGGGATTGCTCTACCTCTTTTATGCACTCTAGTAGATGTTGAAGCTTAAGCTTTGTTTCCTTAAGCTCTTTCTCAGCTTTTTTTACTATCTTCTTTTAGTTATATGCATGAACATCATTGATGTTCTTGCATGCTACTATGGTGGCCATCTTGATCAAAGTGTTGGCTTAGCACATGGGGTTCATATCATAAGGATTGAAGAGTTGGTATTCATTCCCTTCCTCCAGCTTCTTGATGCTTTGGATTATTTTTGTTAGAACCTCAAATTTAGGCTCATTCATGTAACAATCTAGTGCTCAAAAAACTTGGTGGCATGTTAGGGTTGTGATATTCTTTAGAGGCATGCACTCCATCATGTAAAAGTCCTGATCCTCCTTAAATTTTTTTTGGGCCCTTTCCCTATTTATTGGCTCATACTTCTCATCCTCACCCAACTCTTTTTCCTTGTTGGCATTGGTTCTTATGCTAGTGATTTCTTCTTTTTCCTCTTTTTCTTCTTCTCCTTCTTCTTATCCCTCTTCTTCTTCTTATCTTTATTCAATTCTCAACTCACCATCATATTCTTCATGCAAGAGTTCTTCTATGGGCTTTTCCCCTTCATCCATTTTCTCTTGTATTGGCTCTACGGCATGAACTTCCATTACACCATCCTTCTTTTCTTCTAGCCCTGATGGGGCCTTTACCTCCTTATATGTTTACTTCTCCAAGGCACTAGTATCGGCTTCTTTATCTCCAAGTACCCATTTAAAACTAGGGCATGTATATTATGTATCTTTTTCTACTATATTAGTGGGAGTGTTTGGTGCCTTCTTTGGCATTGTCTCCTTTTTTCGTCCCATGCTTGCAAAAACCTTTTTCTCTTCTTGATCTTTTAAAATTTATGCCCTTTCTTCTTGGGTTGCTTTCTCCTCATTCTCCTTTTACTTGGCCTTCTCCTCTTTGGCCTTCCTCTCTGCCTCCTCTATTTGGGCCTTTTCTTTCTTGGCCTTTTTTTGCATGGCTTATGCTACATATTTCTTTTCTCTCTTTTATTTCCTTAGCCTCTAGTTGATTGATCTTAGCTTGGGACATGCCCTTGGATTTCATTTCCTCATTCTTGTGGTGAAACCTTAGTTCTACATCAATATGCACTTGGTCAAGGCCCATGTCCTTCTACTAGTGCTATAATTCTTCTTTTGTCAGTGCACCTAAATGGGTTGCTTCCTTGGGCTCTTTTCCCATTTATCCTTCCTAACTTCTTCTCCCATCTATGCCTTGCACTCCTCTTTTTTTATTTTATCTTCAACCTCCACCATCTTAATGACTTCCTTTTGCACCCCCACCTTATTAATTTCTTCTTTTTGTTCTCACATCTACTGTGCCCTCTATATTTTGGCTTCACTAAATCTAGGTTTTCTCAATCTCTATCTTCACTTCTCTAGCTCAGTCTAAGGTGACGAGGAAGGGGTCCCTTCACTTGACAAGGACTCTAAGCCTCAAACATGATGTATGTTCTCATCACACCTTCTTCTTCCTCCAAATCCTCTTCCTCTAACTCCTCTTCTATGTCAAAGAGGACTGTCTTGGGTACCAAAATATGGGCCTTCCCCTTTTTCTTCATCATGTTAGGGTAGGTCTTTGAATAAAATTTATGTGCTTCTTGGAAGATCTTGAGGGGATGCCTCTTTTATCAAGGTGATTTTGAGCTTTAGGTGATCCTCTATTTCTTTTAAAGTTTCTCCTCTCTTATTTTAGGGATACTTTTTCCTTTTTATGGGTATTTGGGTTGCTTCATCCCTAATCTAGACTAGGGGATCTTTTCTCTACTTAGTACTAAATCTGACACTAGAAGCCTTCTTCCATGGTTTCAATCTCATAGTAAAGTCTATGGATGAAGCCAAGGATGGTGACCTATTTAATGGGATTGATTTATGTTCAATCTAAGGAATATTCTTCATCTTTTGTAGCTTTTCCATCTACATGGGGAAACTTTCACCTCATCTTTTGATTATTTGCATCTAATTCCTTAATTGGAATGTCTATCTGATGTGCATTTTGGATCTGATGAAACATGTCCCTGAAGTAATCTACCAAGAAGGTAAAGGGAAGCTTAAACCATCCTGACCTATTTCCATACTTTAGTGCCAAGTGCATGATGTAGTAGTGCATGTCCTATCTAGAATCAGGGAGCCTGATTATCTTCTTGATTAGCTATAATGTGATCTTTATAAACCATCTCACAAAGTAATAATATTTCTTATAAACATGTGAAAGAAGGAATTAGATGATTTCCTTTAGCTTTATAAAGCATGAAAACTCATAGATCCGAGTTGTGTTATCATCTTTTAACTTGTCTCAAATCAAGACATCAAATAGGACATTGCCTTTTATCATCTTGAACCCTTTATCCACCATCTAGTCCTATGCCAAGTCCATGAAGTGACTCAACATCTAATGTTTGTACTATTTAAGTTGGTAGTTATGTGTGAAAGAGTGCCATATTTCCCCCACTTGAACCTTTAGGGGATATTGCATAAACTAGTATGATATCTTGGTTAGCACCTCGATATGAACATCTATGATGCTAACTACCTCAACAAACTGTGCCTTGGTTTTGTGGCTATTACTTCTTTTATAATCCTCACCATCCTGGGTTCTTATTGTGCTTTTATAGAGTTTGATGTCTTATGTTTATTTACCATCCTAAATATACTTATGTTGAACCTAGGAAGATGTGGTTTGTCGAGGCCTCTAATGGTGGTCAGTGCCTCTACAATCATGAACTTTACAATTGTATGTTTAGCTTTGAGCCTTAATGGCCTTTAATGGTGACCTAGGTGATAGCTTCCCATTTTCACTTAGCTCTCTACATAATTTTTTATTTTCAACCCTTCACATTGGCCTCACTATGAATGCACTCCTTCTCAATGTACTTCCTTTTACTCTAGGTGCCTAAATTGGTTGAATTCTCATTGTGACTAAGTTCTTTCTCTTCAGCTCTCTATTTCTTGCTTAAGATTGCTCTACATATTACTTAGCATAAACTTTATACCCTAAGTAAGTTTGTCATTGATCAATTAATACACTTCTCATATCATTTACCATTATTAATGTAGGCTTAATGGTGTAGGCACCTCAATTTCTTGGAAAATGCAAAAATATTTTATCTTATATGCATTAAATGTGTATCTTTGTGTTGCCACCACTACCTCATTAAATACTCCTAATGTATTTTTTAGTGAAGTGATGTGTGGTTCAAATGATCACTTCCTACTCCTTTTTAGGTGGATGCTAGTTATCTTAGATGAATTCCTTCTATGCATGTATCCTTGGCATGACCTTCACCTTTATTTTGGTCAACCTGGGTACATTACCTCACATACATGTGATTCAACATTTTTGGTTCCACTTTTTTTTCTATTTGTGCTCTTATTTCAAACATGATTCCCTAACTTGGTTTATTTCTTGCACATTGTCTTACCTTGGCCTATCTTACCCCATATAAGTCCCTAGCATTGGCCCTATAGCACTTTGTTTCTCTCCTAATTATCTTATACACTATTAGATTATGTATCTTCACTATCTACCTTATACTCAACTATATAGAGCATCTTTACTTTTTTACTTCTGAGGTCTCTGGCACTGGATCAATTGATATGCCTTCTTATAATTTTTGCATAAAAGTAGCATCAGAGTGGTTCATTTTTGGGCCAAGTGTCCTTCACTATTCATCTTGTGCACATGTCTCTTTTATTACTTCTACTTTCACTTGGTAAGATTCACATGCCCACTACTTATATTTCTCACCTCATGCACTTATGGGCATAAGTGCTCAACTCATATGATTATAATTATGCATGAAGTGATAATACATAAGTTCTTATGACCTTTACATGCTACTCACTACTTTTGTACATGATACATGAAATAACAAAAATAATTTAAAATGATGGGTTGGCTTATGCCAAATGATGTCTTGGTTAGCTCAACTTCAAACTAACTAGTGACCAAGAAGTCAGAGTTTTCATGGTGCAATCACCAGCCTACTACCTATATGGCTTTAATCATTTGCCATTGAAATGTCCAAGGAGTATTTTGTTGGACAACATGTGTATCTTATGTGTGCCTATCTCTAATATGTGGTGGATGATATAGGGACTAATACATCATATTTACAATTTTATTGGGTGCTTGAAGTACTTGGAATCATAGAGTAGCACCAATGCTCCTTCAGTAATCTCCTTGGGCTTGATGTTATTATCATGCCAACACTTCTAGCATGCCTTCTCAATCTACTGACTCCACTTGGCTTGGGCATGCTTCTCATCCAAGCACTCCAAGTCTTCCAACCTTATGCTTGAAGATTCATGATTGTCTAACTAACCAATCCATGTAATATGTAAGGAGGGCACCATGAATTCCATGGAAAGAAATACTTCAGTGCCACACACCATTTGAAATGGTGTAGCCTTATTCATGCACTTGTTTGTCATGTGGTATGCCTAAAGTACCACTGAAATATGACCATTCCAATCCTTGTGACCCACATCACATATTTTTGTCAAGCACATTCCTATAATATTATTGAATGCTCTAGTTGTGACATTGGCTTGGGGATGATAGGGGTGGTCTTATGGTGCATTACTATGTATTTGGTCAAAAATATGCAAACGGTCTCATTGATGAAATGAGTGCCTTGATCGCTAGTCAGATTTAACGGCAACCCATACTGGCTTATGATATTCTCCCATATAAAGTGCATGACTATCATGGTTATGTATCCTTTGGTCAATGAAACTTTGGCCCACTTGGTGAGATAGTCAGTGGATGATAAAATATATCTAACACCTAAGCATTGTGTTATGAGAGTGATTGACCCAACAAAGTCAATGGCCCATTTTTTGAATGGTGCTTAGGCAATAATGGGAATGAGAGGCATCTCATCCTAATGGTTGGGTTTTTTGGTGTATTGGCATACATCACATGCCTTAGCGTACTCATTTACATCTTGAAATAGGCTTGGCCATCATAAGATCCTGACTATAATACCTTATACACCATTACATTTTTAGTGAAATGGCCTCCTATGATCCCTTTGTGTTCTTCTTATATGATGGAGTCCTATTCATGTTCCAAAACACACCAGTGTAGGACTTCATCCTTACTTAGTTTATCAAAACTCCCCCTTAATGAATTGGAAGGGGGAAGCACATACTTCAAGTTATTTTTTCTCCTTGGTTGATAAGGTTTAGGGTGTAAGCTTAGATATTACAAAATCAACAATCTCTATTAGATCTTCTCAGATGTGTTGGACTCTATATAGTTGTGTTTCCAGCGTGTTGTCCTTAATTGGAATTAACGCATCACTAGAGTTGATGTGGGATAAATGGTATGGCCCCAAGTCAATAAAAAAGTATAACACTTGGAAGAGAACAATCCAATTGCATGTTCAACCATGTATAATAGGCTTGTTCATGAGGTAATTGAGCACATCATGATCTATAAAAAATATAAATGGGGTTACCAATAGGTATTGCCTAAATTTCTATAAGGCATAAACCATTTCTAGTGCCTCATGCTTGATAGTGGTGTAATTCTAATCTACATGTGTCAATTTCCTACTTGCAAAGGAGATGAGGTGGTCCATCTTGCCTTTACCTGGTTGTGCTAATATGGCACCAATGGTATATCTTAAAGCATCAACATGGACATGGAAAGGAGTAGTCCAATCTAGAAATTATATAATTAATGCACTAGCTAACTTCAACTACAATGTTTCAAAGACCTCTTCTTACACATCACCTTAGTAGAATGGGTCATCCTTGCATAAAAGATCCTTTAAAGGCACTATAATCTTGGTATAACTCTGAATGAACTTCTTTTAGTAGCCACAATGGCCTAGAAAGGCATGAATGCCTTTTTACATTGAGGGAGTCTAGAGTTGGATTATGATGGCTATATTTACTAAATCAATAAACAAACTATCCTTGTAGATTATGTGCCCAATTAATGTCCCAAATAGAGTGGAAAAGATTCACTTCTCCAAGTTTAATGAGATATAGAGCTGCCTACACCTTTCAAACCATACATAGTCTTTTACAAGACCATACGTAGTCTAATCATTGAGATACACTTGGAGGAACTTATGGATAAAGTCCTTGAAAGCAGTGATCACTACCTTATAGAATATAGTTGGTGCATTCTTGAGTCCAAATGGCATCATATTTTAAGTGAAATAACCCCATTCAGTCGTAAAGTTTGTTTTATAATTATCCTCCACCTTGATCTGCACCTAATGGTAGCCCAAAAATTCATTAGTGAAAGTGTAGATTTTGTAGCCTACAACCCTATTTAGGACCTCATCGATAAATGGGGTCAAGAATGGATCATTGATACAAGAAAAATTCAATAGCCTATAGTTGACATAGATCTATATGCACCCATCCATCTTAATGTTGATGACCATTGGGCTCACCCATTTAGATTTGTGTATTGGGTAGATGATGCTAGCCACTAGCATTCCATCAATATCTATTTTTACTTTGGCATGGAGATTGGGATTTATTCGATATAGGTGCTTCTTGATTAACGTCACACTATCCACCAATTTGATGCTCATTTTTCCAAGGGAAGGGTGAGTAATTTTCATGCCTTGGTAGCTGCATGGGAACAAGTCCTAAAATTCCTTTAGGAGGTTTATAATTCATGCCATCTCTACCTTAGACTAGTAAGTGCCTATTGTGGTAATCTTCAACTCATCCTTTATGATGATGTCTACTTTAGTGGTCTTAAGTGTGTATGGTAGGTTTCATTGCTCTCCTAATGAGAGTCATCAAATTTCCTTATCCCTTTAGTTGTTTCAATTTAAATATTCATCAAATCATCTTTGTTTAGGGCATTATCATCCACAAGGTTCACAAGTTTTTTCCTTCTTGTTAGAGCCTTCCAATTACACTCTTTCTAGGTCTCATCATCATCTTCATTGGAGTCATTATTGAGTGTTGTCTCTTCAAAGAATATCAAAAACACTAGCCTTTTTTCCCTAAACATTTCTATAAGGTGTTCTTTTAGGATAGTAGTGTCCTCAAACACTACTCTATAGATGACTTGTAGTGGCTCGAGTAACTCTAAGTTTTGCAAAGAAAAGGATAAGGTGTGCATGAACCTCTCCTTGAGTATTTCCCAATTTTCTATCTCACAGTATGTGTCATTAACAATGTACCATGCTCATGCCCATATTTTTAAGGTTTTTATAAAAGGTATGAACCTATAATCCTCTTTGCACATTCTCACTATAGATAGTATAGGTTTCTTCACATAGATGCACATGCACAATTAGATTAGAATCACTAGATTAAGTAGGTATGTCAAAGTACTCATTAATCTTGCCAAAACTAGTGCATATTGCTTCCTTCAAATCTCACCATGTGGGAAAGCTAGGTCTTTACACTACCCACCAATATGCAATAATGTTTTTCAAGGTATTCACTAGTGCACCCATTTGATCTATTTCCTTGGGGATGCAAGCTTCATTGTCATGGACATAACATTATATGGGATGGCACCCTGCATACTTTAAGAGCACTTCAAGATTCCCCTTACTTAGTTGGATCACCCTTTTATCCAAATTTTAGTCATGGAGAACCCATTTTTTCTTAGGACACTCAATCATAATGAACCTTATCTTGGCTGGCCTTGGCTCATTTATGTGCACTAGGTGACACCTTTAGTCAGTGACCTCATAGGCCTCTTCAACCCATCTCTCATAGGTTACATTAGTTATATCATAGGATTATTTTCCATCCTCTCATTCGATCATGCCCTAGTTACTAGGGTTGAGCTTCTTTGTGCCTTGCATCATGATGTTATAAATGTGGTTTTGATATCATCCTGAATTTTAACACTCTCCACATATGGGGGCCCTTAATCACTTGACATAGGGATCACCACCCTTTATTTTTCATTCTCAAAATTTATGTATCACTTCTTAAATCACATTTTTTCATTGTTAGTATATAACCATGTCCTTCTCAAGAGTATTAGAGAGTTGTCATGTTCTGCCAACTTGATGACCTTGAAGTTAGCTTGGAACTTGGCACCCATGATATCTAAAATGGAACCCTTCAAGATCCTAATAGGTCATGCTCAAGTTTTATTATCCATGAATATAATATGAGGTGAAGGCATCAAGGATGGCTACCCCATATTTTATTAGGAGATTTGGGTCATAAAATAAACTTTTATGCCCATATCAACTAGTAATTCACAAACTGACTAGCCATTGATGGTGGCATCTATCAATAAGTATTGGTCATACTCGACATTTTGAGTATGCCTTATTTCATGTGCCCAATCCATATATGACATAATAACCTCAATAATTATAGGGATAACCTCTAATTTTTGCTTCTTCCCTATGCACTTCAACAATAGATTTTCAACAAGGGTAGCATCCCTTCAATTTATAGGAGGTATAGGATCTTGGTCAACTGTTATACTTCAATCTCTTGGTTGTCTTGTCTTCTATATAAAGTGGTGGCTTATGCCTCTATATATCTATCCAATTTTAGTTCACCCTATAAATTTTATATCATGGTCATGGATTATTGTAGGATATCCTTCTATCACGTATAGTTAAGCTAGGGCACAACTTTTGGCTCAGGTTATGCTATGCACTCAATGCAACTTGACTCATCATACTCCAAGCATAGATATTGGGTTAGCACAATAGGTGGATGAGTAATAAAATGACTTTGGGTCATGACCTACACCTTATGTAACTATTTGTGAGTTTGTTTTGGATTGGGATCCCAGCTTTCCTCTTTGGACTTGTGTCTCACCATGGATGCTCCTCTATCTACACTAGGCCAACCCTGAGTCAATATTTTATACAAGTCTATACATTATTCGACTACATGTGGTCCTTAAAAATAATTTCATGTTTAGTAGATGGGGAAATCATGCTAATAGTGCTTAGTCAACCCACATTTGTATCATGATCATGGTGGGAATATTACTTCACCACAGCCTCCTCCTCACCCATGCATGCCTTAATGGTTTTCATAACCCATGTTTTGCTAGCTATATCCCAATTTCCTTGACCCACCTAGCTACCAGCTAATGTCATCACTTGCCTTATGATTCTATCCATGTTTTGGCACATCTCATTGATGACTCAATAGTCTATTGTTGAGTGTGTATAAGCATTGCACACCTTGCAATAAATAGTAATGTTCATTTGATTAGCACATTATAGTAGAGGATAGTTATGAGAGTCATATGGTCCATGAAAAATTTCACAATTAAGGATTAAGGCATGGGCATTTATTTGTAAGCAATTGTTCTTATTATTTTCCTCCATCTCATAGTCAGTACACCATAATCCACCATGAGTGTCATGTGCCAAACTACTAGTCAGCTTCTATATCTAGGAGGCTATTAACATGATCTACACCTCCATAAATGGGTTGATCCTAGTATTGGAACTACCTACTACCTTGGTCTATAACATGGCTTCAAGCACTTCACAAGGGTCAGTAAAGGTCTTCATGGACAATGCTCATCTAAATGGTACCAGTAGGCCTCTCATAAACCATTGGGTATGCTGGGAAGGGTCAATGTCATATAAAAGCTTCAAGAGAAGAGTTTTAAATCATACATCATATAAATTCATGCTTTCAAATAACCCTTGGCTGATTTTATTTAGTGTTATAATGCTTTGTTGCTTAAACTCAAGGATATCAAACTCTTTCAAAAAGGCTTCTTTTAACATGTTGTAATCAGCCATAGCCTAGTTTGGATCAAATTTTTGATACCAGGTATGGGCATGATCTAGAAAAGTGATCATAAACTAGGTTGCCTTATCCTTGGGCTGAGTGATACCTCAATCACATCACTACAACTCACACTTCATCACATGATCCATGGCATTCTCTATGCCACAATACTTGAGGAAGTACATTACCATCTCATAGTAAATCTGTTGAGGGGTGGTACCAAGTTTTGAGGTGCTTGTAACCTTGTGTCTATGTTAGAGGTGGGCCTAAAAAATTAATTATAGGTTGGGGTGTTGACCCTATCATTGTTAGCTATGCTATCAAACTTGTTGGCATAGTACCACTCACTGGAGGCACCATGCCACTTCCTGCAGGTTATTTCCTAATCAGTGCAATTGACATCCTCTACACAGGAATGCTTTTGCCTATGTTCATGGTTATTGGATTGGTTATATCTAAATTCATCATATCCTCACTTAGTTCCTCATAAGGAATTACTTGATCAATAATAAACTCTTGTTCTAAATGTTGAATCCTATCAAAGTCGACATTGATAATAGACTCAGTTGCCATTCTTTTATCTTCTAATGGGGAATCTAATGCATGAGCTTGCACTTTATGTTAAAAATGGGTAGGTGTTTCTAACACATCATCACCACATATTTTAGGAACCCACTACATCCTACACCCAATTGTTGAGCCCAATTTATTGCTTTTTCCTATCTTTCTTCATGCTACTGTAATTTAAAGAATCCTTCCCCATACCCGTCCCACTTTATATGGGTCCTCTTGGAATTTCTAGTTTCTAAATCCTCCATCAACCTATGTCTTCACTTATTTTAATTTAGCCTTCAAAGCTCTCAGGTGTCAAGTTGTTGTTCCTCCATCACACCTTACCTACACTTCCCCTTCTCACCTTCTGTGCTTGCTCATACATGTAAGGATTTTAGCCTTCCATTCTTATGATTTATATACCATATTCTACCAAAATATTTTTCAATTTGGTATTGATCCCTCTTATGGATGTTCTCATTGGTTCATGAATAAAATCATACTCTACTTGTTCTGGGCATGAGAAGGTCGATACTATGAACTCTAACATATATCTGTTAAACACATCACTTCACCACTTATCCACAACACATGTCTAAACTTCATTTAGGATCTCCAGCCTCTTTATGCACTCTACTATCCACTCAAGGTGTTGTATTAGCTTCACCTTATATTAGTAGTGTAGGAAACCAACCATCAGTACACATGCTTAGGTAGCTCACAAAAGAACAATTCATATACAACATCATACAGGTTAGCTTGCACCCATTTTTTTGGATCCTACCCTTTGCATGTGGGATGATTCTACATGAAAATATATTCCACTTTATATAAATATAATTTTATGTTCTTGAGTGATAGTCAGAGAATCATTTGACTACACCATTGTAGCAATAAAATTTAACATGGGTCTTAGCAATGGAACCACAATGTTATAGAAAGGTTCACTAGATTAGCTTTTATGCTTAGTCATGTGCTTAGATATAAAACAAAATTAGTTATAAACTTAGTGGAGCTAGGCATGAGGATATAATTGAATAACACATAAAATTTAACATGCTATTAGACTAAAATTAATTTCACACAAGGTGCAAACCTTGTGCACTCACCTAAAGTGCAACAATAAAGGGACTAGGCCCATATTGGGCTAGTTTTAACATGGAACAACTTGGGGTTTCAAAAGGGACTTAGTCATGGAAAAGATAGGTTCAGGTGGCCCATCAATAATAAGATATTTAGAGGAAGTTCATTAGTCACAATTCTTCTTAAGGGCACAAGCCCTAATGTATAAGTTCATACTAGTGAGATAGAGATTCTCAATGGCACAAGTTGTGTGATTAGCTGGCACAAGTTATAAGATTACTTGGATAAGTCATAGGGATATTCAATTAGGTGGAAAAGTCATATGGATGGCTTGGGTTCAAATGATCATCCTCAAGGTAGTGCTTAAGCATGGGTCTTAGGGCCTTTGCATAATTCAGTTCCAACAACTAGTCTATTTTAGGTAGGCTAAAATTACTAGATGGCATAAGGGTGTGATTATTGACCAAGGTTGAACCTCCATATCATAATACATTGAATTAAGAACTATTTCATTGATATCATAAAACTAAGTCATAAATATGATATTGTATTATCTATATTACAAGAGTCAACACATCATTTATAAACCACATTCTTCATTGACTATAGAGTTTAGCATACAAGTTTAAAATATATAATGCAAAGCATATAATATTTCCTAACACTACTCCTACCTAGAGGCTCATAGGTAAACTTGGGATATAAATTTTAATTCATAAACTATCTTATGTAAAATTTAAATACTTAGGTTGGCTCTCTATTTCTCTAGAGATTCACTACCTTTTTCACCTCTCTTGATCTTCAAATGCAAGCCTTCTTTTATAGGTGATTGGGAATATCTTTGCTAGGTCAGATAGGTGCATACCAAGTGATGAGTTATCATAAGTATACTGACTCTAGTACACTACCCAGGTTGGGTGAGTGCATGTCATATGATGAGCTATCACTTGTGGGTCACTATCTCACCTTTTCTACTCTTCTAACATCCATGCTTCTTGAGCTACCACATACAAGTTATTGAAAAGATGTGATTTGAAAGTTAACACCATGTAACTACCTACCAGTTACCACAATATCCTTGAGGAATCCTCCATATAACACCAAAATTTACAAAAAGGGGAGTAATTACTCTAATGGTTTCCTCAAACTGAGAAAGGTCTAGTTGGCATGGTATACATAGTTGGTACAAAAGGGGGCCCAATAGGTGATACTCCCCCAATGAAAGATGTTCGAAATTTGTATCCAAAGGGTCTATTATGGGGATTTAACTAGAAGGGATGGATGAACTAGTGGATGCTTCATTGGTAGAAGAAGATGGGGTTTCATCTTTTTTTATGAGGTTTAGTTTGATGGGGGAAGGAGAACATCATTGGGTCGGTACATCATGTTGCATGAGGTGAAGGGGTTTAGGTTAGCTTATGTGGTAAAAAATTGACCTTCATAGACACACTAATGTAGGGTGGATGGCACACGATCCATGGAATAGATCTAAGGGCATCCCAATAATATGTTGTACTAGAATTCAGCTTCCATGACATAGAAGAGTTTAAGAAGGGTATGGGGTCTTAGGTGAATGTGAAGGATGATAGTTCCTAAAGTTATGGATGGTATCATTAAATGATCAAAGAGATATTGAGGTTTTAGACATGATGTTCTTTAGTAAGTTGATTTGGTCATAGGCATGGAAGGATATGATGTTAATGTCAGCTCTCACATCAGTCATGACCATTTGATGCAGGTGTGGTTGATATATTTGGTAATGAAAAAAGGAAGATCTAGGTCATCTAAATGGATGGAAGTTATTTTTAAATTCTTGAAGGTAACAAGGTTGGAAATGTGAAGGTCTTTGACAGAATATACTAAAGGTTGAGGGTCTTTTGGCCTAACCTCTATAGATTACAATGCTTCTATCATTGCCTGGTGAGAGTGTGGTGAGGTGTTGATTGATTCATACAAACTCATATTCATCAAGGTTTGGTAAAGCTATTTCATAACTACTCATTGGATTGATTCAAATGGATTGGGGTGAGAGGGTCTCAAGATGGACACTTTTAGTTTAGTTAAAGGTGAAGTTGTTTGGTGTTGTCCAGGTGGTTGGGTGGAGGAAGAGAGATATGTCCAAGGAATGGACACTTTTGTCTTCCCCTTATATTTTGGTTGAACCTATTATTACATAACCACATGGATGGTATGGATTGAGGGAGGAGTTAGGCTAGGTGATTACTTTGGTTTCTATTCATTCTAAGGTGTGAGTGGAGGGGGAGGTAGGTGTTGGTCAATGATTTATGGTTCTTGGGTCAGTGGTGGGCTTAGAAGAGGTTAATTAGATAACAAGTCATCCTTGTGATACATAATATGGACTAATACTTGAAGAGCCTTACATTTCTTCATATCATGCCTTGGTGTCTTATGGTATGAACATATTAGTTTATCATTATACTAAGATAGTGTAGGACTTTGAGGTTCAAATGGTTTGTTGGTCAGTAATGTTAAGTAGGACACCTACAATAAACTCTAAAGGATTGTTGATTAGGACTCTAGTATGGGAGTCTTAGGTTTCATGGTTAGGGTAGGAGCCCTTTTAGTAGCATGCTTGATGGTGGGAGTCTTGGGTGAGCGATGTTTCTTGATGAATGCTTTGGGTGTGGATAGCTTGGTGGTGGATGACTTGGAGGTAGAAAGTTTTGGGCTATATATTTTATGGATAGGTATTTTTTTATAAGAGGTGTAGAAAAAATGGGTGAGGATGAAAGTAGGAGTGATGGTGTAACCAAGAATGATGGTTGGGTTTAAGCTTTGCTTGGGAAGGATGTATTCATTTCTAAGGTAGTGTTGATGCCAAATATTTAGCCCTAGAAGAGGGTGTTTAATCCTCTTCTATATTTGGGCAACATGAGAACACTTCTAGATATGTGGGTGTACCTATAGTGGAAGTGAGCCTTTATATTTTAAGGGCTAGCTCCCTAAATGTATCTTAAAGTGCTTTCACCTATGTTAATGCTTGTTTATGGGAAAAGAGTTAGATGCTACATGAAATAAACCTAATATAAGGGGGTGATACACTAATATGTATTCCATATGACCATCATACTTTATTTCACTAATAAACAAGGCACACAAACTAACTTCTAAGTCCTATGGATTCTAACATGAGTATTTCAATATGAAGGCAAGTGAATCATAGGCTAATTTCAAGAACTAACACTCATTATAAACTTAAAATATAGGCTCATACACTTGACAACACTTCATATGACCTATTAGAATATAAAAACTCTTTCACAAACATGAAAGGATAAGGGAAGAAAGGATAGATAAAAATCACTTTGCATCACCATACATCACTTGCACACTTAAACAATTGCTCAAGAAATGAAAATTAGATTTGCATCAATGTTCAAAGGCAAAATATAATGTCATTTTAGTAGGGCTTTGCATCATCATACACCACTTGCACACTTAAACAATTGCTCAAGAAATGAAAATTAGATTTGCATCAATGTTCAAAGGCAAAATATAATGTCATTTTAGTAGGGCTTTGCCATACATGGAGTGTAACTTATTTACAATAGCTCCAGAGCTATATTTATAAAAAATGGGAGCAAGAGAGAGAGGGAACAATGCCTTCAAGAATGGAGGAAATCCCTCTATATCAAGAATTGAGGTGGCAGATGATGGGTGTTGTCAATACCTTTAATTTAATATTATCAATCTAGGGTTGGTGTCTAAATTTTGTATGCAATAGGAGAAAGATACCTTTGGAAAATGGTTCCTTATATCACACTCCACACTTGCAAGAACTGAAAAGCACACTTGTTAGAATTTAAAATCAAACTTGCATGAAATTAAAGCACACTTACATGACATTAAATCACACTTGCATGAAATTAAAACACACTTGTAGAAAGTAAATTGCTAAATTATAAATAAATTAAAAACACATAAAACACCTACAATTTTACAATAAACTATACAAAAGAAACGATTTACAACAATAAGGAAATAAAATAAGAATCTATAGCAGAATGATAATTATAAAATAAATAAATAAAATAAAAATATATTGATCCATATTCCTTGGAATGAGTGGCCAACTCATTCTTCAAAAGAGGATTTATTTAGAACATTAATTTCAGAATGGACTGCTCAGAATAATGAAAAGAGTGTATTGATTGATTAATTGATTCGAGTGTGAAAGGTTGCATTTATGAATTCATGCTTCCAACCAACACCTTATTTGGGAGTAGCAATCAAGATACTCTTTCCTATCTCAATCTCCAAAAAATATGGAGAGAGATATTTATTCTAATAAAGAAATATTTTATTGCTTAATCTTGATCTCCACCAAATATGGAGAGAGCTAATTATTTGGAGTGAAATTACATAAAACTATATTTGAATACAATCTACAATGGAAAACCTATATAGAGAAAGAATCCAAATGGAAAGAATTCCTCAAGATAGATAGAACATTAGAATACATTTAGAAATACTTTCCAAACATATTTTTAGTAGTTTTGTTAAAGTTTATAGCAATTCTATTGAAATCCGTAGTAACCTACTGAAATCCATAGCAAGCTTGGTGAAATTCATAATTGGTTTATGTAATCCATAGTTGGTCTATAACTAGTATGATGTAATTTGTAGCTGGTTTGTAGAAAGCCTATTGTAATATGTAGCTATTATAGCAAGCATGTTGTAATTTTTAGCTATTATAACAAGCCTATAAGAGTTTATGATGTAATACAAAACTGCTATAATAAACCTATTATAATCTATAGCTATTGTGGGAGTCTATAACAAACCTATAGGAGTCCATAACTTGACCAAAATACTGGATCTTGTTTCAATGTTATGCTTGAATGGTTACTCTTCATACTTTGAATCATTCTTAGCTTAGTATGAATAATATATGAACTTATTGACATATTTTTCCCAATAATCATTAGTAATAGCTAACAAATGGATAAAAAATAATTTTAAAGACATAACCATGATATATACTTACTATTTTATTCTAAATAGACCATAAGTTCAAAAACTATATTTAGATCCACTTCCTATGTAAGAAAAAGGATGTTGTTTTGTGGATATAATGAGCCATTTTATGGGATCATCAGGAACATTTGATTACCTTTCCATTTGTATGCCTTGTTTAATAAATAATTTTCCTATTATCTCAATAATCATCAAGCTCATTTCATTGGCTAAGAGAAATACACTAGAGACATGGGTTTGTTACATGATGATCAAGTTTGTTGGAGTAGAAATAATGCCCTTAACTACCTCTCAAAGTAACATATCGAGACTCTAAGTCCACTTTCCCTAATCATGAGGATCAAATACTCAAATATTGATATTAACAAACATGTCATGCCTTGAATGGAAAATTACTTTCTTTGATGATGATGGGCACCTTTTCATTAATTTCATATTCACCCATTTCCATATCTGGATCATAGTTCCCACCTATAGATGGAAAACCAATCTAAAGACATTGGTTTTATGTATATATTTTATAATAAACAAACCCATGGATAATTTAGCACCTTCTATATTATAATAATTTCAAATAAACCTATTATATTTCTACAAGGATTGAGAATTCATTATACATGGATCTTTTTTTAACCCAAAAAAATACTCACAAGAAAGAACCCTGTAAGATCTAACTTATCAAACTAGAGATCAATAAGCTCCAATGATGGTCCCTTCATATTCTCCATGCTTGACTGAATCAACTAGACCACTCCATAAAATTTGAATGAGCTTCAATGGTATCAGGTAGACCTTGTAAAGTCTTACTTTCCATGGTCAAAAATGGATTATTGACCTCTGTTAAAAATCCTAGGCTCACCTTCACTCTAATTGGTTGTCAAAATATGACTTGGCTCATTAACACATTGACTCTTATTTGCTCTATCAGATATTCTAGATATGAGCAAATGTGAGCCCTTGGATCTACCTTTGAATTGTCGATCTTGTCCCCAATTATGCCATGTGTTGAACATGTTTTAATCATAAAGGTCTTAATGTTAGTCTTTAGCTTATGCACTTGTGCCATGTGTCAACCCCTCAATCTCTTTGATTGTTTGACTCATCTTGCGTCATTGGATTGAGATGTACAATTGAGTGAGGACCATTGATCTTGCTAGGACCCATTATTTGAAATCTAATAACTATTCCATGGTTTTAAAATTAACAATGTATGAGATATCATTTTATGTTCATGCAACCACTATTAATGGTCACACAATCATCAAATTTAAGCTCAAAAATATTGTCTTGATCTATCTTTAAATTTGATGTTCATGTCACCATAATTCATCATTATATAGAACATGATTGATGTCCCATAGACCATCAAATTTAAACCACACGTAGATTTTTGTTCAAGCTTTAAATTGACATTTGTGAAAACTTATTATATTTTTTAACCAACTTTGAAAGCTTGTATTTTGAAGTGCAAGAAACATGGAGGTCCCAAATTTGTAAGAGATGATCTTCTTGACAAAAAAGACAAACCCATTTGATGTGATGGTCCTGATATATTCTTAGGTGAAGATATTCAAATTTTAATAAGGTTGGTTCATAACTACTTTTTCATGATGCCCTATGATGGCAGAGCTCAAATGACTATGGGAAACTTAGTAGAAGTGCCTAGGATCCCAAATTTGCACATGTATAACTTCATTTACATTTTGTTAGAGGACTTCAGACTTGGCACATAGAAACTTAGAGCCAAGGTGAATAAATCCATGTGGTCACTTTCTCTTGATTTATCCACACGTGCTGGATCTAGCCTTAGCAAACTACCCACTTGTACTTTTTACCACTAGGTCCAAAATACCTAGTGAACACAATGAAGAACCAATGAATACTAGGAGCTTCCTAAGTCATGATAAGAAATATTAACATTCCATAAGGTCTCTACAACATTCTCTATGACATTATAAAATACCCCTATATAATATTTTGGATATAGGGGGCTAACCCATTTTGGCCTGTGGGGAAAAATAATGGTCAACATTCTTGGAAATTTCCCAGAGGTTGCATGCCTACCTATGCAAAAAGAAACATAGACCAATTGCCTAATCCTATCCATTAGGATATGGAGTCATATGTACAACAGGTTTGACATACATAAAGCCTTGAACAATAGACAAAATATAAGGGAACACAAAAAGAAGCAACACATAGGATGAGAAACAATATGTGCTTCAAGGGTATTTATTGAATAGAACACAACAATAAAAGAAACACACACCTAAAAAATAACTAATATGAGATGAAAAATTCCTTTAGGATCAAATGGGAGGTTTGACAATTTTCTTGCATCGTGAGATGATGGATTGAATGAGGCAGGTAGCTTCTTAACTCTTGGTCTTGATGCCTACTTCTTCTTTGTTGTAACTATCAACCTTTTTGACATGATGTTTAGTGAGAACCAATTATTTCTAAATAGGTCAGCTATGCACATATATAGAGCCTCAACTTTCTCATATGGTTCCTTAGTTATGACCTCTAATGGTGGTTTAACAAGGCTTCCTTCTTGATCTCCATGGTGATCTAAATAAGATTGGGTTTCTCTTTAGCTATAAGTTCCTAAAGCTCATCAAAGAGATCTAAATAGTCCACCCAGTCATGTTCATTGTCCTCCATCAAAAACATTTCCTCCACCTTCTTAAGTACTTGATCCTCAACTTGGTAAATATCTTCAAGCTCTTGAAATAGTTTCATTTGTAGCTAACAATCATCCTTACTATCCTTATCATTTAGGACCCCTTCCTTTTTAATCTTCTCTTCTTGATGTATGAGGTCATCAAGATGATGTTCTTCATATTTTGATACATCTGAGGGTGATTCAAAATTAGATAAAGGCATGAAGTCATCTCTAAGAACTATGCCTTCTACCTTAGTCTCATGAGACTCCTTTAGGACTTCAACTTCTTGAGGAATGACTTGACCTTCATCCTTTATAGCACATCCCACTTCATGATTGAGATAGTCATCCACCACTTTATTATTAGATATAAATTCCTCTTAAAATACCTCTTTATTCAAGTCTTGGCCATATTCCTCATGGATAACTATAAATGACTCTTCAATAAGTTCATCTTCCATATCAAAATCTACACTAGTAGTTGAGATAGGATCTTCAATGTGATTTTATTCATCCAGGAAGGTAGAGTTCAATTTGTGGTCACTAAGGGGGTCCCTATGGTGATTCCCTCCTCATATTCACTCATGACATCTTATTGGTTATCTTTGTCTTTGATTTACTCCCCTCCACTTACTTCCCTCTAGATGGGCTCCTCCATAAGAAAGGGTGAGGTGGAAGGTTAATGGATAGGCTCATGTGAAAGAGATAGGATATGAAGTGTAGTGGAAGGATGAGATGTGATGGGGGGATGATGAATTAGAGATTGAGTGTGAGGGGTAGGAGAGGGATTATTAGTGTATTTAGGAAAGAGAACAGTGTTAGTAAGCTCATGGGGAAGTAATTTCTTAGGCCAATTGGAAGGAGGGACACCTACATAATTAGGAGTTGAATCTTTCCAATAGTTTTCTTGAAACTCTTCAATATCAACATGTTTATTTTTTATCTCTTTATCCTCCCACATACTTAAACTATCTATTGATCATTGAGGAACTTATTTTCCAAGTCTAGTTATCCTTTAATATCCCATTGAATTTCATTTTTAACCACCTCCCATGCACTCATCCATTTTTGGACAAAATTTCTTAACCATTCCATGAGATGGTTAGGAAGCACATCAAACTCATCATCCCATGTTCCCATATTGTCTTCATTGTCTATCAACTCTAGTATGAGTACCAAGAAATATTGGACATGAGGTGGGGTTGATGGAGGAAGGAGAGGGTAATGATGAAGATCAAGACTAGCTTCAACTTGTTGCATTCTATCCTGTAGGAATCTATATCTTGCCATGTAATACCTTGATATAGAGCCCATAGAAACATCTTGTTCCTCATGATAATACTCATAAGAATACTCCTAACTTTCATAAGTACCATGGTATGGTTGATAGGGTTCATATTGGGATTGACATGGAGGTGTTTCTTGATAATTATCTTGGTATCCTTCTTCATAGGGTTGTCTACTAACATGGTGTCTATCTGGTGGGGAAAATAGAGGGTTATAGGGCTTACATGGCTCAAAGGACTAATAGTCATTTTGATAAGGCTTTTGGGGAGTATAATGTGGTTCATAGCAAGGCTAGTAAGGAGGTCCCTAGTAGGGATATTCACCATGGTTATTCATGTCAACCTCATGTATCAAGGGAAATATAAAAAAATGATCAAAAATTCAATAATATATACCTAGCCTGCTTACAACCAGAAGCTATCATTTAGAGTCTCTATTGGTGCTAGATTACTTGCTTCCAAAATTTGATAGAGGAAAGACACACCAAAAATATTTCCACTCTCTTATACCTAGTTCCACTGAGAGTACTAAAAATGTTAACACAAAATATCTCACCCTAAAAGAGGGTGTTCAATCCTCTTCTAGATTTGGGAAAGATGGGAACACTTCTAGGTATGTGGGTGTACCTATAGTGGAAGTGAGACTCTAGATTTTAAGGGATTGCACCCTGAATGTATCTTGAAATGCTTTCACCTATGCTAATGCTTGTTTATGGGAAAAGAGTTAGATGCTGCATGAAATAAACCTAATCTAAGGGGATGATATACCAATATGTATTCCATATGACCATCATACTTTGCTATACTAAGAAATAAGGCACATAAACTAACTTTTAAGTCTTATGGATTTTAACATGAGTATTTCAATATGAAGGTGAGATGTATGAGAGATATCCAAGGCAAGTGAATCATAGGCCAATTGCATGCACTAAGACTCATTTTACACTTAAAATATACGCTCATATACTTGAAAACACTTCATATAGCCTATTAGAACAAAAACCTCTTGCAGAACATGAAAGGATAAAGGAAGAAAGTATAGAGAACAATCACTTTGCATCACCATACATCACTTGCACACTTAGAAAATTGCTCAATAACTAAAAATTAGATTTACATAATGTTTAAAGGCAAAATATGATGTCATTATAGTAGGGATTCACCATACATGGAGTGGAACTTCTTTATAATAGCTCCAAATCTATATTTATAGAAAATGGGAGCAAGAGAGAGAGGGAACAATGCCTTTGATAATGGAGGAAATCCTCTAGATCAAAAATTGAGATGGAAACCTTTGATTACCTTTTTGTTTGCATGACTTATTCAATAAATATATTTATTATTATCTCAATAACCATCAAGCTCCTTTCATTAGCTGAGAGTGTTCCACTAGAGACAAGGGTTTGTTACAAGATGATCAAGTCCGTTGGAGTAGAAATAATGCCCTTAACTACCTCTCCAATTAACAATTCACCATTTTGGGACTCTAAGTCCACTTTCCCTAATCATGAGGATCAAATCCTCGAATCTTGATAATAATAAATGTTCCATGCCTTAAATAGTGGAGTACTTACTTTGATGATGATGGACACCTTTGCATTAATTTCATATTCACCCATTTCCATATTTGGATCATAGGTCCCACCTATAAATGGAAAACTAATCTAAGGACATTAGTTTTCCCTATAGATTTTATATTATATAGACCCATAGATCATTTATCACCTTCTATATTATACTAGTTCCAAATAAACCTATTATATCTCTATGAGGACTGAGAATTCATTATACATGGATCCTTATTTAACCTAGTGAACTAATCTCAAGAAAGAACATTATAAGCTATAACTTACCAAACCAGAGATCAATAAGATCTAATGGTGGTCCCTTCATATTCTCCATGCTTGACTACATCAACTAGACCACTCTATGGCATTTGAATGATCTTCAATGGTGTCAAGAAAACCCTTCAAAATCTATAATTTCATGGTCAAAAATGGATTCTCAAACTCTATCAAAAACTCTAGGCTCACCTTCACTCTAATTATCTATCAAAATCTAACTTAGCTCATTGACACATTGACTCTTGTTTACTCCATCAAATCTTCCAAATATGAAAAAATATGAGCCCTCAGATCTACCTTTGAATTTCCAAACTTGTCCCCACTTATTCCATGTGTTAAATGTGCATTAATCCTCAAAATCTTATTATCAATTTTTATCTTCATGTAATTGTACCATGTGTCAACCCCTCAAGCACTCTGACTATTTGACTCATCTTGTGCCATTGGATTGAGATGTAAGATTGAGTGAGCACCATTGATCTTGTTGGGACCTATTATTTGAAAAACAATGGCTAATCCATGGTCTTAAAATTGACAATTTTTATGACGTCATTTGACATTAATATGACAATCATTGATGGTCACATGACCGTTAAATTTAAGTCAAAAGGATTGTCTTGCTCTATCTTTAAATTTGACATTCATGTGACTGTCATTCATCATTTTGTAGAATTTGATTAAGGTCTTGTGGACCATCAAATTTAAACATAGGTATATTTTTTCTTGAGCTTTAAATTGAAATTCATATGAATGTCTTATGTTTTTTGACCAACTTTAAAAGTTTGGATCTTGAAGTGTGATAAATATGGAGGTCCCAAATTTATAGGAGTTGCTCTTCTTGACAAAAATGATGAACCCATTTGATGTGATGGTCTCAATAGTTTCTTAGGTGAATATATTCAAATTTAAATAAGTTTGGTTCATAATTTATTCTACATGACGTCCTGCAATGGTCGAGCTCAAATGACTAAGTATGGGAAATTTAGTAGAAATGCCTAGGAGCCCAACTTTGAACATGTATAAATTTATTTATGTTTTGGTGGAGGACCTTAGACTTAACACATAGTAACTTGGGACCAAGGTGAATAAACCCATGTGATCAATTTCTATTAATTTCTCCACATGTGTGAGATCTAGCCTCAACAAAATACCCACTTTCACTTTTTACCACTAGACCCAAAATGCCTAGGTGAACACAATGAAGAACCGAATGAATACCAAGAGCTTCCTAAGTCATTCCAAGAACTCTTAACATTCCATAGGGTCTATGAAAAATTCTCCATGACATTATAAAATCCCCCATATAAGATTTTGGCTATAGGGGGTTGACCCATTTTGGCCTGTGGGGAAAAATGGTCAATAGGTAGAGGGGTGAGGTCTCAGAATAGAAGGCAAAGTGGAGAAGGGAGGTAAATTTTTGTTTTGTGGGATATTGTGTGGTTTTTATTTCTTGGTTGATTTGGTTAGGGTTTTATTATCTAGGCTAATTGGGTTTAAATCCACCTTTACTAATGGGTGAGTAAGGTTTTGAATAGGGAACATACCAAAGTTCATGGTAGGCTTGGTTAGAATGATGAGGGGTGACTTGGTTATTTAAGGTAGGGTAAATCAAGATTATTTAGAAATGGTTTGGTTGGTAGATGCATTAAATGTTCTGGGTGTGATGGTGGTGGTTTTCCTAGTAGTGATGATAGGTTGGTTGGATAATGGTGTGATTGGGGGGTTTTACCTAGTTGGGTAAGGAAGTCTGAGATGGTGCCAAAATATGGCACAATCCATGTCAAGTTTGGATAGGTATCTCATGTTTTGGACTATCCAAGAAAATGGTTTGTAGAAAAGTTTGATCCCCTCAATTTTAGTCTTAAAGGTAATCCCCTAGGTGGAGAAAAGGGAGTGGGTAGCTTGTCATTTATCTCAATCAAAGGTTTTGAGGCTTGTGAAGGTAGTTATTCAATGGGAGTAGGTAGAATAATCTCTTCCTTAGGGATGCTTTCCAAAGGGAAAGTGGACTATTTTAGGATAGAAGAAAAAGGTTTGGTGTTAATGATTGTTTCCTTTGGTATGTCCTCCAAATAGGTGGATTGCTCCACAATCATGACAAATAGAGGAAGGTAAAAAGCTATCTCCTTTGTTTCAATTTTCAAAGGAGAGTTTGGTGACTCCACTACCTTAATAAGTGGAAGGGATGGTATGGTAGGTTGGGTAGTGGTCTCCTCAGTAATGAGTTCACTAAGTACCATGTTAACTATGTGTACCTCATTAGAGGATTTTTCTTTGTTTTGTTATTATTAGATGGAGTGTGGTTGGGAAATGGTTATCTAAATATGTCAAGTGATTGGTTTGGGGGTGCATTGGGGTTATCTAAATTAATCTCCCCCTTATCAATGAGGTTTTGGAAAACACTCTTGAAGGTTTTGCACCTACTAACATCATGTCCAATCACATAGTGGAAGGCACACAATTCATTCTCTTTATACTAAGAAGGTGCAGGGTGAGAAGTGTTGAATTGTTGTGAAGGTTTGATAAGAGGAAGTTGGATAATGTTAGCATTTAAAAATTTCTCCAAGACTGAAGCATATGACTCCCCTAGTGGAGTGAATTATCTTTGATTATTATGGTTTGGATTCTTAGTATTTTTATTGGATGAATTAGAAGAATTAGATTGGTTAATAATGGGTGGAGCAATAGTTTTAAGGAAATTCACATTTGTAGTTCCCTTTTTTTTGAGTTGAGTGTTGTTTTAGTTGTTGGATTTGGAAGATGAAGTTTCACTTGATTTGAAGTAGTTATTCTTTTTCAACTTTAGTTTTCCCTCATCAACATCTCTATTTTATAGTTTATGAGCCATGGTAAAAGCCTCACCAAAGGTCCTGAAGCTTTGAACTCGTAAGGTAAAGGAGATGTGTTTAGCACAAGCTCAAGCAAAGAGTTCAAATAACTTGGGTTGGGGTAAAGAGAAGGAGATTTGGTTTATCATAATCCTCTAATGGGCCAAAAATTTAGTAATGGATTGATTATCAAATTACTAAATGGAGTAGATATCAGTGATGGAGACTTTCTTAGATATGTTTATAGAAAATTGATCTAAGAAAATCTGAACTAGTTGGGCAAAAGAAAAGAGGGAGTATTTTGTAAGGGCACTATACCAATCTAGTGATGGACTTGATAGATACATGGGGAAGGTACAAATAAGGAGAGAATCATCATAGGAAATCATATAACATGAATGCCTAAATGCTCTTAGGTGTTATTGAGGGTATTCCTTACTCTAGAACTTTGAAAACTTCAAAAGTTCCCATTGAGGAGGATATGGTCAAATGGGGATGGATGGGTGAATTGGTTCATTATAAATTTGATCATATGACAAGATATTATGAGATCCATAAATGGATGACTCTAAAGTAGTCATTTTATCCATTAACATTTTGACAAGTTTGGTGTGGGGTTAAGCACTCTCATTTATATAAAGTAGGCTATGATGGGTCTAGGTAAGTGCAACATATGGATAGTTGGTGGGTGGTTGAGAGGCTACCACATACTGGTATATGGTCATGGGTGGTTGAGATGATGTCATATATGAATATGTGAATATAGGTGGTTGAGTGGAAGGTATAGGTACATACCCTTATGGGTTAGGGATGTAGCTCAGGTTCTATGTAATAATTAGTTGTTTAGACATTAAAGTAGGTTAGGTAGGAGGTAGGGTTGGGTTAGTAGATAGAGGCTAGATGGTCACTTTGGTACTGATGGGTAGAAGGGTGAAAGGTATGGGAACCACCAAACTCTAAAATGGAGTTGAGGTAGGTAGATTAGAAGCAAAAGTAATGGTGTTGGCATTATCAGAGGGTACTTCTATGGTATCGGTGCCCAATTTTTGGGTTGTTCCTATACTAGGAGGGTTATTAGTTGAGGAAGAAGGTGTTTGGGTGTTTCCTAGTTATGTGGGTTGGTTTTGAATGATAGTATCAATGGGATTATTTATGGAGGATGATGCATGTGTGACTAAAGGTTGGGTGGAGATGGTGGTAATAGAAGTGTCACCCATAAGGTGGGATGGTATGCCATAGGGTTAGACAATAGGCAGAATTGAGGTAGGGGTATAGTAAGATATGGTGTTAAGGTAATGATGAAGGGATACAAGGTTGTTATCTAAGAAGGTGATGAAATACACATCTCCTTGGGTAACCATCTGAGAGATGATAGGACTAGTAGAAGGGTGGGGGGAACCATATACATTTGAGACATAATCCATGGATGAATATGAAGAGAAAGATGGATGGTCAGGGGGCAGATCTTGGTTTGCTTGGTTCCTTAGTTGTTACCTAATCAAAACTATGCAGAGAGGGGAAAGAAGAAGATACAAAAAATATCACAACTCAAATAGAGAGAAGATAAAAAAATTCAAGGAAAAGAAACAAAAACTAAGGTACATTAATCCTAAGATTTATTTTAGTCTCTCTTTTGGCTTATGCCTTAAGCTTTAAGAATTGTGTGATTGAAATTATCTTGTAGAGCGGGTACTAGAAAATAATTTTGTTGTTGGTTTCAAGTTGTGTTTATTATCTCAAAGGGATCTGTATTGGAAATCAATACATGGATTGATATTAAATCCTACCCCCTCACTTCATACACTATAGTGATAAGGGTGTTGGGTGCTTATCTAAAATATACCAATTGCCAAAGTTAGACTCAACCAGAGAACTCAATTAGTTCTCCCCTTGGTGATGAAATCTAAGTAAGATATCCAAGAAAGGTGACCTTTAGGTAATGAATCCTTATGTCAATGTTTTATACTTATTGAGATGTAAGTGGTTTGGTCTTGTGTGTGTAAAAAGAGTGAAACTACAATTGATTAATTTTCTTTAACTAATCTATGTTACCTAGAATAAGTAAGCAGACAATGGATGTAGTCGATTTTAATCCCAAAAAACTTTGATTTCATTGTATGAGTAGAGAAATAATAAGAAGGGGCACCTAGATGTAACTATGAACCCAAGAAAATACTCAAGGGTCCCACTGGGCATGCTAAAATGTTTCAAATAATTTTATCTTATATTTTCAAGAATGGAAGAAGAAAAAACTAGATATGGGTATGGTAGAAAAACATGTTTGGTTGTGCACACATTGAATAAGATGATTTTAGCGAGTTCCTCTTTGGCTTGGGAGGATGACCTAAAAATAAGATAGCACTAAAGTAATGATTGGTTAGATAGATAGCTAGGTAGATTGACTAGCACTAGCTAGATCTCGAAAGCAAGAGTTTCCTTAGGGATTATCAATCCATGATTTTTGAAATAATTAAGTTTAGAAATCAAAAGGCAAAGTACTTCCATAAATGATAGAAGGTACTAAAATTGAATACAAAAAATGATTAAAAAATAAATTAATGAAGTTGACTAATTATAGTAATAAGTAGGTCAATACTAATACTAAATAGTTTGGGTATGGTTCAAAAAATAGGTTGGGGCTCTGTGAATAAGCCAAGGAAAATAAAGTTAGATTTGGTTGAGGTCTAGTGGGTGAAAATAGCTTATTATTTTTTGTGCCATAGTGATCATCAGTGATTGAGGTAATTTTCAGTAGTTGAGGTGACCATTGGTGGTTGGGTTAATCATCAGTGGTTGGGATAGATCATTGATTGTCAAGATGATCATCAACAGTTACTATGGGTTGGGCTGATTGTGAAGTATAAACAAAGTAAATGAATAATTAAAATAGATACTTATCTTGTTGATGGTTGATCAGATGAATGGTTGAGATAGAGAACTTTTTGATGGACTCGAGTGATTTTGGTAGAGTAATGGTGCTTGGTTTTTGTCCAATGGATGACAACACTTCAGCTCTTTATCATGGTAGTTGGATCACTAGATTGATAGAATAATGACCCATAAAAGAAACTTTGGATACAAAAAAAGCTCTTGATAGTTGTCAATATTTTTCACCTCTTGCTCCTCTCTTCTTATAGGCATAAGGAAGAGGTGGAAGTGTAGGTTTAAGTAAGGGGTTGAACTAGATTTTTTAATCTTAACTCAAACATGCACTAATTTGCACACGGATTTAAATGAGTTAATTATAAAAAACCAAGGTGGAGTGATGTGGTAGTTAAGTGGTTGAGATGGTAGAACCTGATCATTAGAGATTAAGGTGACCATCGATAATTGTAGTGACCATCGGTGGCTAAGGGTCAAGGTCAAGTTGGGTTAAAAAGGTGGGTTTAGCCAGTAGGTCAATCCTAACTTGAGTTAGGTTTGGTTTGTAGTTGAAAGGTTAGTGTTGGTCCCTAGGGGGTCTAGGGAAGTTTCAACATTTGGAACTATCATCTATGGATTTATGGTGTCTGCATGACTATACTAAGATAAATATCATATGTAGTGTCTAGAAAATATAAGAAGTGTAAACATAGAAATGTATACAATCTAGAATTTTGTGTTTTATAAGTAAATATTTGAATTTTTTATGTTTTTGAAATATTATATTATTTTTGTATTTTATGGATATAAGCCATGTACAAGCAACATGAAAATGAAACTATATACAAGGATCAAAAGATAAGGAAAGTATATACAAGGGAGGAATAATACTAACCAATGAGTCTCATGGGAGACTCACTATCAATGTGGCCCATATCAAATAAAGGAATAGCGATCATGTGTGTTGTATGGAAAGGTAACTTTGATCCCAAGACTTACTATACTAAGTGATCTATAGCTAGCCTTACCTATGAAGTGGTGACATGAATCTATGGAAATGACTATGGTGTCTTGTGAACTTTAAGGGTCTTAAAGACCCATATAGTAGAAGATGATGTAGCTAGAATAGGATCCCTATGCTGAGAACCCTAAGAACTCAATGATACTTATCTCAAAAGAAAGTGAGTAAAGGGGGGCCTCTAAAATATACCACATATATTTACCATACGGATCTCTCTAATAGTGGTCTCTATGGGAGAGTATGCATACATGGAAACACTATAGGAGAGACCTATACTGGTGACTCCACTAAACTCTATGGTGTACTAATAAGAAGTGTGATGTAATTTATTATGGGATAAGTAGAGGATATTCATATGAAATACCCTCAACTATGATCACCTAATTTTCATGTATATATTTTAGGTATCTATGCATGGTGGATGGGATGGCTCATAATTGTTGTATCCATGTCCTTCCTTATAACATGTCAAATATGTCTGCACTAGGTACTACTAAGAATCTAGTGGCCACATGTAGTGGAAGTATAATCTCCCTGATGGAGATCTAAGCACGGCCACTGAAACCATTAATAATTATGTTTATAGGAGATATATCTTGTTATAAAAACCCCAAATTTTATATAAATGTGATAGTGCACATGTTAATACTTGACCCATTATCCACCATAACACTCTGAATAGGATGATGATTTATGTATGCTCATATAAAGAGTGCATATAAATATGAATAATCATATATAATGTCCTACTCTAAGAAGGTGATGAGTGGTCTAGTTAGAACTATAGTATGATATAAACCAATGATATTGTGTATTGGACATGCATCCTCTATAGTAATGTGATATGATGCTGGTCGTGGATGTGCGTAATATGTGTAGTAAACACCTAAAGTGCTCTTTGTCTCATTTTTTGTATGTTTCAAAAATAGACATGAGAATATTTTCAATGCCTTAGCTTCCACTTGTTAAACTTTGACTGCCTCTATGGGTGTGCCCACATCAATCATGTTAGCCTCTATGCAATCTTGTATATTATGTTTCAATATGATATATTTATTTTTTATAAGATATGGTGCCATGTGATATTTGTACAATACATTGGAATCATAGTAATTTATAACAAGTTGTGTCATATCAATCTCTTTAATGGGAGAAAGAGATATGACATTTCATTCTAAGATATTCTATAAAACATGTGCTAGTAATTATAGAAGGTTGGTGAAAAATTTGCATGGATGAGCTAATAAAATTAGGAGATGAGATAGCTCTAAATTTGTGTTAGCTATGTAATTTGGATCACTCTTATTTTTAGTGGCCATTACCTTGTATGGAGGCTTACTAGAACTCTTATTATTTGATTTTGATCAACGTGTATATTTTAGTTTTCCCATAGAGATAATCTTGACTTCTCATTCTTTCACTATGTGGCATAAATCTGTGAATGTTAGAAAGATCTTAAACAAGATGGCATGTGATGCTAGTAGTAGACTCTATTTAAAGATTTCCTAAATCTCTTTATCTACCATGGGGCTAGTAAATTTGGCCAATATAGTCTTATATCACAAGACATATTCTACAATAGGCTCATTTTACTTTTGTTTCAATTGTGAAAATGGAGCATATGAGATCTTATCACTGATGCTTATTAAGAAGTATGCTAAAAACATATATGTCAATGGATTGAATGTGTTTATAGATTGATTCAGTAGATCATAAAACCATTATAAAGCATAATATTTTATACTACATGAAAACAACTTAGTGAGGAACCAATCATTGGACACATAGTCCAAACATGTTGCATGGAAATATTGGAGATTGTGTTCGGGGTCACCCTTACCATCATACAATGTAATATTAGGTGCCATAAATCTAGATGGCAAAGGAGTTACCACTATGTGATGTGCCAAAGGTGTATGTAGAAGAACACGAGAATCTAGAGTATGTTATAGACTAGTGTCTCCCTACTCAATATGTATCACCTTAGCCTATAGAGTATGAACCTCTTGCATAAGTTATTTTACATCTAGAGAGGAGTAACTAGCCATAAGAGGTGTAGTTATCACTGAAGGTTATTGAGTTAAAATTGGTTGTTGTGATATTTGAGTTAGCCTCAATGTAGGTGTAATAATGTTGTTATCTGGGGGAGTAGAATATTGACCATTATATGATTTTTGAAGTTATTCATGGATAATATTGATAAGATCATCTTGAATATCCAAATGTTTGGAAACAAAATATTTTAATTGTCTCTTATTGGTTTCATCAAATTGGTTGTTGAATTCTACCATTATGGTTTGGGGAGTAGGAAAATAAATTGTTATATCTTTTGAATATTTAAAGAAATTAAATTTATGAAATATTTGAAGAATTAAATATTGAAACAAATCTAAGATTTTAGAATTAATATTTGAGTATAGAAACAAAAAAGATACAAACCCTAAGAGCATCTAGGGCTAGGGTTTGAGAAATGTTTGAAGTAAGTAGTTCACCAAATGTTTTAACCTTTAAGAATTAGTGTATGTAAATCTTATGTTGTTAAATAACTAAGTATAAAAAATTAGGGTAGAAATATGTAATAAATAAAGCCACTGATTTGTTACATAATTGACTAACTTTGACCTTTCTAAAAATAGTAATAAATAATGCAATTAAGAACTTATCTATAAAATGACTAAGGCAAATGATCTAGAGGTTATAAATTGAGGAAAATTAGTTTGAGTGTCACAAATAAGATCCTAGTGTCAAAATCCCTCCTAGATGGTAGCACCCTAATTGGGCATTAGTGCCATGTGGTGCTTTTCACTATTTTGGAAGTAGTGTACTTTGTGTAGGATTATCCTAAACTTTTAGGTGTATCTATGTCTAGATCTGTAAGGTTTGTTCTTACATGCATGAGTTATAAAACCCTATAGATTACCTATTTTGACTAATTTTATGAGAAAACCCTAATCTTCCATGTTGCTAGGGCATTTGGTTGATACAATATGAAAAATGTATTTGTTAGTGGGGTAGGATGGACATCCAAAATACCCCTCTATGATGAGAGTTGCCTACATACCAACAATTTGAAGACGGATTAAGCCTAATGTAGTTCTCTCCACCTAAGTTTTGGTGCAAATGCAAGTGAAGCTAGTATGATAGTTGACTTGAGTACTTTTAATGTGATTGAGATTAGAAATTTGAGTAATCTAAGATTAGAAATTCTATAGAGGGTAGTATGCAGAAGTAGGGTAGAATAGGGATTAATAACATTAATTATACATAACTTATTCTGAATTTGCATATGTATTTTGCATCTAATTTCCATCAAGTGGTTAGAGGGATAAAATTCATGTATTTATAATAATATGGTGCTTTAAAGGATGTTAAAATAGGTCTAGTCCAACCATAGGGGTCTAAGATTTGAATATATATATATATATATATATATATATATATATATATATATATATATATATATATATATATATATATGTATATATATATATATATATGTATATGTTTGTGAAAAGAGGAGGGAAATCACATTAGTGCCAATATTGGGACACTAGCACCATATGGCACTATTGTCCCTATTATGTTTTTAGTGTCCAAGTGGCATAATACTAGGCATGAAGGGCCATGAAGAAATAATGAAGGTCTAGGACTGCTTTAGGGATGACTAGGTATGCCTATGGCTTGCACTAAGGTTGGATAAGTGTGAATATAGGCTTTAAGATAGGTATAGGGATAATCTAGGGATAGGTGGTCTCAAGTATCAATCTTAGCACCCAAGTGTCACTTTTAGGTGATTATACATAGTTTCAACATTAGACATATCTAAGGTTCATAAGTTATATGGTGTGCACCTAATATTTCAAAATTTAAGTTGGTTTGATATTTCAAAACTTTTTTTATGGACTGTCATCACCCACCAAGTCAAATTGTTATAGACTATATAGAGCCTTACCCATCTACATTAGTTGAATATTTTTGGTTATATTGGAGTGATTAAATCATCATGTCTCACTAAGTTTTTGTGTGAGCTTGATTACATAACTCATCCTATACCGAGTTATATATTTTTTCTCTACTTAGAGTTAGAAAATATTTTGCTCTATTTTTAGATCTATTGACAGTAGAGTCTAAAAGGTTCTAGTCAAATCAAAATCCACTTGAAGTAGGCTTCTTCATATCCCCCTCTCCTCCATAACTAGGTGGATCTACATCATCATCATCATCATCCTCACCCTATTGTTACCCTTACCACCCTGTATTTGTTTGAAATCCTCCATTTTTCTCTCCTTCACTCTGCTCACTCTTTTTAATATTTGTTTTAAGGTTAATAATTGAATATATAATAGCATAATCAAAAATGAAATCATCAGATGTTTTGTTTTTAGTAAAAATTTTAATATTTTTGGTTAAACAATTGATTAGTTAAAGTGTTTTTGAAGTAATAAGACATTACATAAAAGATATCTTAGCTAAGTGAATTATTAGACTATCTTACACAAATTTTGACTATATTTTAGCTGGTACAAACTCATAGATTCATAGCCACAACATTTTAAATGAAATCTATGTCATTGTTACTCTATTTCATGAAATTGTGTTTCTATGTTTTAACTAAGTGGGATCAAAATCATGTTTAGAGAGTTGTAACACTATATTATAGAAGTGTGACATTGATAGTTTCAACTATGATTTTTATTAGGTATAAATTTTTCTATTTTTAGTTTTTTAAAGAGTTGTAATATCACATTTTTGTGTCCCATGAGTTTGTTTTAATAGTCACAACATTGTCTCTTTATGTTGTTGATTTATTTTTTTGGCTATTTTTAGCTAACCTTATATTTAAAAATCTTGCATCTATGTAACAATGACATTGGACTGTGTAAATGTGGCATCATATTTCTAAGTTGCAACATTATTGTGATTATAATAATTTTTGGTCTAACACATTTTTTATAAGGTCTAACCCAAAAGATGTCAATAAAAAACTACTAAATATCTATTTTATGTCCACTTGAAAAATATTTTGCATTTTGAAACCATTTTTATATATTTTGATCTCATATTAATTGTAATTTATAAAATATGCTTGTTTGAGTGCATTTCAATCAATCTATCATATCTTTTAACTGCCTATTTATTACTTAGGGTTATGATGGCATATACTCTTCACACCCATAGGGAAATTCTTTGGGATAAAAAACCATCAATAAAATTCCAATTTTTATTTTATATGTGGAAACATGATGTGTAGTTAACACCCACACGCTTACCATAGTCTTAAGGGGATTATGACATGGATTTCAGCACCACACACAAGACCACACTTTGTATTCCAATGGAGTATAAATATTAGGCATATTTGTTGCTACGCTAAGTAGAAATCCCCATATAGGATTCCATGAGGTGAGAAGATAACACTCCAATACTTAAATGTTAGGAAACACCCTCCATAGACTCAGGGCCCCTATACCACAAGGTGTTTAGGGGACTCCCATAGAAAGCTAGTCACACCTAGAATAATGCCTCATGATTGAAACATGCATCTAGGGTAGGGAAAATAAAATTCCTAGAGATCACTCACTAGGTAATGATGGTGAGAGAGGGCTGGGAGACCAATCTGGTCACATCTCATCATGAGTCTTTTAGTGTATTGGGTGTTGAGTTGTACTCCCATGTCACTCACTAGTTATAATTTTTTAGATTACTTGCCCTTTTGTGTGTGTTGTTGAGGCCAAATGTTTTTATAAAGCTTAAATACCTAAACAAAAATCAAGTTCTAATTAAAAATATAAAATGTTAGGCTAAAATCAATCCCTTATCCAATATTCACAAGATAATCCACACATTATTCCATCATATCACCCATAGTAATACCTAATGCTTGCTTTAATCATTATCATCATTCTTGTCCTATATCCAACCTTATCCTTCATCTTAAACATATCTTTCACAAAAATAAAGTTAATTCCATTCATCACCTAGTCACCCCTCTCAACATAGTATAAACCCATCTTAGTCTCCCTTGTATCCATGAAAATACACACTACATTGAGTAAACTTGTTACTACCTAGAGTTATACCTTCATTTAATGAAATATTGTCATCATGTCACTTTGTTGGTTTAAATTCAACACCCATAATATTCTTGAAATCACCTATAATTATTATCATTTGAACTTAACACCCATCATTATCCTTTCACGCTATTGATTTGATCCTAGCACTCATCATCATTTTTATAATAACTTGTCATTATACCAGTTTGAATTTAGTACCTATTGATAGCATACTCCATCAACTCAAAGTATTATAGAACCCTTTGCTAAAATTTATACCCCATATATATTCTAATCATAAATAACATAAATAAAATCTTAATTTATCATCCCCATATCCAAAACATCCATCCACATGGCACATTTCACCATGCAAAAAAAATTAAGATTAGACAAGCATCAAACTAGACTAATGATATCATAAGGAATTTGGGTGAGAAAAATTTGGATCATGAAGATAATTTTAGTTACATGCATACACCAAGATGTGATAAAGACACCCAAAATTATTTCTTGAATAATGATGAGAACAAATCCTAATTCAAATAATATATCTATGATAATAGAGAAGCACTATTAACACCCCTTATTGAGATGGGGATAAAGGTGCCACCTAAATTTAAAAAATACATTTTGAATAACACTATTATTAGTCTTCCAGATCATAATACCACTCATAATAAAAATCCCAAAGTGAATAACCAAGAATTCTATGACCAAGAAACTAATGATGAGAAAGAAGAGAAGGATGAACAACCCTCACCTAAAACTATCAATGTTGACTGAGTCAAGGTAAACAATGGGAAATATATTTTGAATAGACAATATAATGATGAATACAAATAATCCATGTTATTCTATTTAAAACAAATCACCCATAAAATCAACTTACTCACCTATCAAATAGTTTTTTATGCACATAAGATTCACTCACCTGAGAGGCATGCCAACACTACTTTGTCACATACACATCAATCCCAACAAAGGACTAAACCTAAACCATTATACATATATAAATCCTTATCTCACCCCACATTCACCCATTAGTGTAAATCCATGAAAAAGTCTCTCTAAAACATGGATGTAAAATCACGTGCTAGGAAATATAAATTCAAATAATTTTACTCCTAACCTCTACATATGGGCATCCTTTGCATTCATTTTCCTCCTCATTTCAAGCTTCATAAGTTTGAAAAGTATAAAGGAAATGAGGATCTGATGGAACACATTAAAGAATTATTTATTTCATGTCATGGCATTGCTTATAATTATGCCTACATGATTCAATTTTTCCATAGAAGTCTTGTTCGATCAACTTTAGAAAGGTTCATGTAAATACCTAAAGGGTCCATAACATCATTTGAGGATTTGACTAAAATTTTTGTGAAAAAATTTTCCTTTAATGTTTAACATGAGATCAATATGTTATACCTATATAACATTTCTAAGAAAATTAATAGATAAATCTTGGCATCATTCTTTCGAAGGTGGTTAAGCCTTGCTAGTCAGTTCCCTTACTCAATCCTCGAGAAAGATCTAGTGAATATCTTCATCAAAAATCACAACCCAAATTGGCCTATCAATTGAAAATACATGATGATACCACATTTTATGACATTTTCAAAAAGGAGGTACATATTGAAAAGGACATAATTTAAAAATGGGTAATCAAACTCTATTCCAAGAATGATCAAAGTCAAAATAATACTCCTTCCAAAACATCCAAATTATTCAATAATAATATGAACGTTTATGGAGTTTTTGTAACTGAAATTAAGAATTTACATACAATCCAAATTCCTACTTTCTCTTCTAAGTCATATAATACATAAAAGAAATTATTGTACCTAGGGGTAGGCCAAAGACTATTATGGGGAGGTAACATTATACAAATCTAGGTGAGCTTGTTGGAATCATATTAAAGAAACTCATAAGTATAAACATGATCACTTTACCATAATTAAAACCTCGTGATGAAATTAATCCATGCCCAGACTCATTTAAGGAAGATGAATATTATCATTATCACTATGTTAAGGGACATGATACCCAAATATGTATGCAATTATGAAATTATATTCAAGACTTGATTGATCAAAGTGAGATAGAACATTAGGGTGATCAATCATCTTCTTTGAAAAATCAACAAATGGTTATCTACCAAGATCCTTTCACTAATCATGATCAAAAGCATAAATATATACCAAGGTACCAAGGCCAATCAACCTATGCTGAACATATTGAATACTATAAAAAAAAACCCTATAAATATAATTACCATGCATTTGTTATCACTTAATTTTGTACCATTGGAGAGATTGTTCAATCCTTCTCCAAATTGAGTGAAACATTAGATTACCTCTAATCATGTGGGTTGTCTATAGTAAAGGTAAACCTCTAGATTAAAAGGGATAGCTCCCTAAATTTGTCTTTGATAGCTTATCACCAATACTACTTGCTTGCTTAGAATGAAAAGAGATACAAGGAATATGAAAGTATTCTATCATAATGAGGTGATGCACCAAATTGATATCCATAACACTACCATATAATTTTACTATGAATGATGACTCACAAAACTAGCTTCAACATCTTAGATTGATCTAACATAAGTGTTTCAAACATGAAGGTGATATGCATTGCAATTCTCAAGGTGAATGAATAGAAGGTCTTATTTTAGACACTAATTATATTCCTTAAAATTATAGATAGAAAAATACACCAAATATACTTCATGTGACCTATTAGAGAGTAGACTACTTACACCAAACATGAAAGAGTAAAGAGAACACAAGGATATATAATTATCACTTATCACTCCACTATGCACTACTTCACACACTTAAAAAAAATTATGAACTCAAAACTAGATTTTAAATATTTATTCAAAGTAAAATATAGTATTCAAACCATCATGGCTTTGCCATAATAGGTGTGGATCTTCTAACATAGCCAAAAATGGTTCTCTTATAAAGAAGGATAAGAGAGAGAGAGAGAAAGATGTGGTAGAAGAAGATGGAAAAGTGTCAATGAGAGTTACAACCATAAAAGGAGTTATGAAATATTCAAAAAGACCACTAAGGTGATGTGTCTCACTCTTAAAGTATCTCCAACTTCCCAAGTGGCATAGAAGTGTCAAACTTGCTTGATAGCTTGACTAACGTATTAGAAACTACCCTTATTTGCATGAAAGGAGTGAAAAATGGACTTAAATATCATGAATTAAACTTTAAATTTTTAAAAAAAAACTAAATGAACATTTGACATGCCTTAGGAAACTCCTCTGACCTACCATTCCATTATTTATATGCATAGGTGTCTTGTAACTCTCCATTTCCCACACCTAGTTTGATCCAAGTGGCCTAAAAGTCAAGTGCATATTCTCCAGATCATAAAATATAGATGAATGGTATTGAAATATGTTATTATGCCTAAAATACAGCATTTTTTTCTTATAATAACTCCTAAGAACTTGTTTTGCTCCTTAAGCCTTCATTAGGCCTAGTTTCTTGTAGCCATTTTCCCTTGTAAATCTCCTCATGTGGGAGTTGTACATATGATATTTAAAAAATAAAGGCATATTTTAGGACCCTCTATTGTTTTATATTTACATTTAAAATTATATTTATAATCTAAGTGAAAATCCATTCTTTATGCCTTTCTCTCTCTTGAATTAGGCCTCAATCATGCCTCCTTACTTTAGACCTTATTTTATTGCTCCAAACTTCTACCACAACTGTGAAATAACCCAAAACAATTTGATTCAATTTCCATAGGCCATGACCAACCTCCATGTAAATTTTAGGGTGCTAAGACCTTGTCGAAGTATGCAAACCAGGAAATGGCCTTACCACCTATTCTCATTTTGAGACTGACTTGAAAAATGGGCCTCATTGGTCATCTCCATAATCTCCTTGCTATTCCATTAACATATATTTAATCTAGGGATATGTTTGGCTTACACATATTCATATTATATTTTTGCATTTGTTGATGTTCTTAGTATGGTTGACCTATGGAATAAACATTGTTAAGTAGAGTAAATATAAGAGGTAGTGGTTAGTCTTGTATCATCATATTGTGATTTTTTTTTCTTTTTGAATTTTTGTGTAGGTTTCTCCCTCAAAGTGCCTCAGTCATAAGATTCAAGTATTCTACTCTTTCACCAATTTTTTTTGTGGATCTACATATTCTATTCTTAAATCTTTCATATATAATTCTACTAATGTGAATCATCTAAGTAATTTCCTTACAAGTGGTATTAGATCATTGATTTGTGAAAGTTTATGTGATGCATTTTTTTGGATCTAACATGTTGATAACTAGAAGGCCAAAAAAACATAACTTATCTAGAATTTTTTTACCTTATGCAAATTATCAATCATTAAATTAGTCTCTATGAGATTATCACAATGGTATATTCTACTGGTATAATTTTTTGGGTTGAAAATTTTCACCCTTATGCACATTGGAGTAGTTGGATTCATCTCGATGAGATAATCACAATGGTGTATCCCATTGGTACATTTTTGGGGTTTAAAATTCTCTTAGGTTTTGTACATAGTTGGTCCAAGCATTTGTAAACACATAAAAGGGCAAAAAACTCCAAAAAATCCTCACAAGGATGATATGGAATCTAAAACTTAATGATCTATCTATTTTGGAGGTAGTATAAAAATTTAAGTTAGATTCATAGGGTATGGTGAAAAAATATGATTTTGATATAGTTCAAGGGGACATTACATGTTTGAGAGGGGACTTGGATAGCATAAAAGATCAATTACAATAAATATCTAGGTAATTAGACAACTTGTTAGCTCAATCACTAAAAAGTAATCCTCCACCACTTCAGTTTGGTTCTCCTACTCCAAAAAATACCAATACCAATTCTAGCCATAAGTTGATGTTTCCAGAAGTGGATTTGTATAATTTTGATGGTAATGATCCACTCACTTGGCTCACTCAAATTGAAAATTTATTTGATCTACATCAAAATCCATTTTGTAAAAAGTGGTTATGGCCTCTCTCTATCTAGGAACTGAGCCATTCATTTAGTATCATTGTTTGTGTGCTTAAAATAAAAAAAAAGTTCTCCCAAATTCATGGTCAATATTTTTGAGGAGTTTAGCTCTAATATCACAATAATGTCTCTAAAATTACTTTATTCAGATAGCTAATTTATGCCAAACTAGGACTATGAAGGACTGCATTCATCAATTTTATAATCTCTCCTTATGTGTGGCAGACATCACTGAGGAAAATCTGACTAGCCTTTTTTTGGGTAACCTCAAAGATAACATCCAATTTTAGGTTCGCATGTTTCATCCTATTACGTGTTTTCTATTATTAATATATCATTGATGCTAAAGTCTAGCCCAATGAGCTAGTGCATTGACCCTTTCATGCATGACTATCTTATGTGCTCACCCGAAGCATGCAGCTTAAGACCAGTTCCTATAGAATTTTGTTTCATAGTAATACTTAATTATATTATTTATGTTAAAAATTTATTCAATTATATATTCCATAAATTCAAAGATAGACTATTACAATCCTTGGAGTTCTAAGTTCTACTACCATAATTACACATATTAGTAACATTGTATTTCCAAAGTTACTTCTTATAAAAGAAGATATGCACTAGAATTAATGATGAGTAACTCACATGATATCATTCATGATGAACACACAAAGTTTGATAACACCCACAACTTCATATATTAGTCTTAAACATCAAAAACTGATAATAAATCCATTCATCATCCTCGTAGTCCTTTACAATGGGTATTTATACTTGTTTAAATTGACCAAGTGTTTACAATAATTAATGAATTGATTAATTATCCAACAAAATCCCAATAAAATGAGAGTCATGGAATTCAACAAACTATCTCCTCTTAAGGACTTGGGCCTTTCCATGCTCTATGCTAGATCCTTACTGCTATGTGTTCCTCTCCTTATAGGCTGGTGTAAAACTACATATCAATAAAGTTTGGGTGTCTTGTATGAATTATTATTTTAACTACTACTTTCCATGCACTTCCCTAGTCATCCACTTCAATTCCAAGTCCTAAGTCCTTGAGTTCCTCATGATTAATTCTCCTTTGATTGGGTCCTCTTGTGTTGGTCCTTATATGTTATTTTCCTCTTATGCCTTGTAGGTTTCGTGCCATGGTGCTTTTGTGCTTATCAAGTTTTGTACTATGGTCCTTTCATGCCATGGTCCTTTTAAGCCATGGTCCTTCCACATCATGCCAGTCTCATACCAAAATAGACAATACTTAGCCAAAATTTTGGGCCAATATTACCCCACACTAAGCTCTTAGTCCATCCCAAACTAAGTCATGCTAGTGGATTCTATCAAAAACTTAGGTCCTATTTACTTGATCTAATTCTTAACATTATCCCAATTCAATAATGCCTTGAGTACCTTGGTATTTATTTTTCCTACAGCCTCTTTTTATTTCTTCAACTCCTCAAGTTGGTTGGAGATCTCATTGGCCTTTTTAACTAGTTCATCTAGGGATGCAGTAATATCCTTATAAATGTCTTCAAGTGCTAAGACTTCCTTAACAACCTATCTTTAGAGGGAATCAAAACTCAAATTTAGTTATTGATGATGGGTATTTATGGCTTCCTCCATCATCTCCACATATTTGAATGCTTTAATGTTTTATGCATGATCCCTTATTAAGAACATAGCATCAACTAGTTTCTACCTTTGGGTTTCTTCAGCTTGGAGCCAAGCCTCCAAGATTTTATTTGGGCATGCCAACCTCTCAAAAATTCCATAAAAAATGGGGATGACTTCCCTAACCCTTTATAAGGCATTCTTCCAATCCTCTATTACATTGGTGAACTATTATGTCAGATCTAGTCCCTCATCTTTTAGCATGGGATGCTCTTTGCATCACTTCAATAGTAGGTTTACCAAGGTTTATAACTTACCTATGTCCTCTCCATCAAGAGATGCACCATATGCTAGTGTTGATCCTATTGAAAAATTGTTTTATAGAGGATCAATGTTTTCACTTTTTCCTCTATGGTATCTTGGATCTACTACTTTAGAGGAGCCACTTCCTTAACGAGTGCTTGTTTAAAGGTAACCTCTTTATTTTACATACCCACAATTTGGGCATGTTTCTTCTTAATCGTGCATACATTAGAATCAGACAAAATGTGTTGGCATGTGACCTCCATGGCTAGCTTCAAAAATGTCATGCTCACTTGAAAGGGGGATCTTTTGAAGATCCACTCATAGTGGTTTAGGTAGTGTAGGATCATCTATTCCAAAGGAGAGGTTGTCCAGAGGGAGCTCAAAATCTTTCTCCTCATTATATATGTCTAGAATAAAGGACACTTTCTTCCTTATTTCCAAGGTTACATATCAAGGGATGAAATGTAGCCATTGATATAACATCTAGTCAAGGATGTCAAACTGATAATGTTTGCATGGGTTGGTAGATGCATTATCACAAGGCTCTTCTATAGATCTAGCTTGTTCTTTCCCATTAATAGGGTCATGCTCTAAGGTGGCCTCTTCATTGGTAGCCATGAAAGTGCTACCAATGGCCCTTTAACTTTCTTATTTCCCACCATCCTCTTCACCATAGAGTGGTTCAACATCAAACAATAAGTTGTCAGAGGTGGCTTCCTCCTCCCATACTAGGGAGGAACTCTTTTCAAAGTTGGAATCCAAGTTATGTAATTGTATTTTAGGAATTTCATATTGGGGTGATTTCCATATGTTGTGTTATGGTATGACTATTAAAGTAGATGCTTTTGGAGGAGATGGTTGTGGAGTAACTTCACGGGGAGAAGGTGGAGGTGGAGGAGAAGGTGGCAGTGGAGGGACTTGTGGTGGTGGAGATTTGGGTGGAGAAGGTTTGGAGGAAAAGGACATAGTGGAGAAGGGAATGGTGGAGATGGATAAGGGTGAGGTGGAGATGGGCATAGAGGAGAATGATTTGGTTGAGGTATCAAGTTAGTATTTTGCCACTTCTAAAGAGTTTGATATCAAATTATGTTGGCACCAAGCTCTGGCCACTTTTTATTCAATGGGGGTGTTATTCAAAGCTTTTCCCTTGGGGTTTCCACCCTAGGGATACTTTTGGGGGTATAACATATAGGAAAAAAAATTCACTTGTTCACCCACCATTATCTACTTAAACTTAATATCCTTCAAGTTTGTCTCCCTCTTTTCCTGATAGGCCTTCCTACCTAGATAAATAAACATTTTTTGAAGAGTATGTATCTTCATATCAATCTTCTCAACTTTCAAGGAAATAGGTTGTGCATCATATATCTAGTTCATAAAGTATACAAAGTACCACATTGAGAAGGTGTATGGTGACTCTAGTAACATAGATAGCTCTCTAGAAGGGTTTATTTTGATGCACATGACGTAAAAGTGTTGCTTCACTAAAAACTACACTTACTCTATAACAAAAGGGGGAAAGTCCTATGGGATGCACGACTCATTCTTGAATGCCACCTTCATCTCATCAAACTAGTACCTCATCTTGATTTTAAATGAGGGGGTCATGTGTTGATAAAAAGTGAATGCTTTATAGCATTTAGTAGGGGACTTTTACATGGGAGGGTATAACCACTTCAGCATTCTTAAGCTGTAGTCTGGTATGTTGATCTCATTAAAAACCATTAAGAGAATAAATACCCCCCATGGAAACCTATGCTTAGGCATTCAATGGGTCTTCTTCACATCCTTGATTATATTTTGGGTAAAATGCATAACCTAGTTTCACTTTAATCCTTGAGTGACTTGGTAATAAATATATAGGTGCACCTTATAAACCTTTTTCCATCGATCAGTCCCATCGATCTTAGTCATAATGATCCACACTATATCTTAGAGGGTAGGATCCTATAGATTCTTGATGTGTATGGTGTGGCTCTAATTTTGGTATATGAGTATCATGGTGGTATTTTTAACCTAATTAGTGTTTTCCAAGTCATCAATCATACTCAACCCTGATCATTGCAGTCCCATGACCTTGTTTATCCTCTCAACCATGATCTTCATACCACACTCAACAAAGTATATATAGTCCTCATAGATGCATGAGATAATAAATTGAAATGACCCCATGGGTTTTCCAAATTATGGTAAATTAAATAACTGGGACAACCTTACAGTGTCCAGCTAGTTAAAGATCTTAAGATTAAACACCACCTAGTTCTTGGTGTTATGACACTCAACCTAGTAGTCATTCTGGAGTTCAAACTCATTTCTAGGTTTTTAATGATTATAATCAAATATTATGCAAGTGGAAACCTTGGGGACCCAATTGTATGTGTGTAACACCAATTATAGATATTGCATTTACTTAATTAATAAAGGTGGGGGAGGGGATGATGGAACCTTCTTTACCATGGATGATTGAGCCTTCTTTGCTTTTTGTGTCATACTTGTTTCTTCTTCCTAAATGTACTAAATTTTTTCTTCTAGAGTCTCTTCCTTAATAATAATTGTGTTTCCTTCATGCACCTATTCTTCCTCTAGTATCGTAGGTAGTGGTTCAGTTTTTTGGGCCTTTTTCTTAAGCTGCATCACCCTCTGAGGTGCCTGAAGATTGACACATGGTTGTCTAATGTTACAAAAATAATACATGGTTACACCTAACTAATTCAACTTTTCAATCTTGAGTATCCTCTAATGGTAGACTTCTATAACCTATAACTTGTAACTTTTGACACTACCCTTATATAACCAAACATGCAATACCTATCTAAAAATTTACAATGCCCTCTGTAAGTTTCTTTGGGAATGAATTCACTTTGCTCAGCTCTGGATTCAATTTTCTTAGCTCTGGTATTTACATGTTTTTGGTTCTATTAGTCTCAAATACTCTCAAAGGTAAAACATAAAAATATTTTAACTTGTTATTTATAGGCTCATGAAGGGGTTACTTGTCATTACTAGTTTTTCTTTACCCATCACTTCATGTTATTAATGCAAATCTTTAGCGGCCACCATGCTTCGATCATTGCTTTTGGAATTTAATTATTGTAATGATATTTTCACATCAAGCCATTGACATACTTCTTTCCATAGCTATTCTTTTCACATTAATGCCACATCTCATCTTGTGCCTTCCTTCGAAGTGGATGACAGTTGTGTCCCACACTTCCCTTATTGTGGAAGACATCTATCTTTTAAAATTCAAACTAAAGATGGGAACACCCTATCCTTAGGATTTGTAGTTTGCATGCCTTTAATAAATTATTTCCCTTAACACTTTTTGTGCTTAGGTTCCTTACATCTTGAGAACTTTACGTGCCTAGAACGTTTTCACACCTATGCAATTTATGCACCTATGAGTCAAGATTTCTGATTTCTTTCTACCCCACACTAAAATGAGTCATGGTCCTCCACAAAATGAAAAATAAAACATTAATAATAATTACATTAATAAGTGTTTGTGTGTAATAAAGGTAGTACATTTATTGAAAATAGGAAATCCTAAACCAATGGCAAAATCCTTATTGATCACAATATTTCAACTAATTAGAAATGAAATACAACCTGGGCCAACTTCCATTATAATGACCAAGAAGGAACTATCCATCCAACCTTTATAATCAACATGATTTAGTAGGTAAAATGTTATGAATGATTAAAATACCATCCCAATGAATTTTAAGTTTTCTAAGATGGCATGCAAACTTGCTGTCATATAGTAGAACTTTCATGTCTGGAGTAAAATTTTTGTGCTTTAAGTGTCAGTCATGCCATGCCTTCTATTTGAATTTTTATATATCCTAAATCTAATGAGCAAGGAATCAATCTTTATCAAGTGGTAAAAAATCATTTAAGAATCCTTTCAAGGATTCCTACTCATCCAATTGTCTTATGAGTTTTATATATAGAGATGGTACCAAAAACTCAACTAGTAAGACTGCTTCCTTACCATACAAAAAATTGAAGGGTGTGTTTTTGTTTAGGGACTTGTAGGTTATTCGATAAGCCCATAATACCACAGACACCCTATCATCCCAATTAGTTTGGCCAATATTGAAAATATTCATCAAAGTGGTACCTAGGATTTTGTTGGAAGCCTCAGTAGTGTCATTAGCTTAAGGATGGTATGACATTATTTTATTTTGTGAAATCATGAAATCATTTAGTAAGATACAAATTATGTCATTTAGGAAATAGGTTCCATGATCACAAGTGAATATTAGTAGGAATCCAAACCTAGTGATGATATTCTCCTAGATGAAGCATGTAGTAGTGGTAATAGTATAGTCTTTTATTGGCATAGCTTCAGCCCAATACGTAAGGTATTTAGTTATTGAAATGATGTACCAAGATATTTTTATTTGTCCATTCAGAGTGATGGGGCCAACAAAATCAATGGCCCATTTCTCAAATGGATCCTAAGAAGGTATTGGTTGTAAAGGTATGGCATCTCTATAGTTAGGTTTTCCCATGCACTAACATATATCACACTGCCTAACATATGCTTTAGCATCTTTAAAGAGAGTGGGCCACCATAATCTAGCCAATAAAACCTTTCATGTGGTAGCCTCTCTAGCATAGTATCCTCCTGTAATTATTTCATGAACTTATCAAAATACTTCAGGTTGGTCATGTTGCATAACATAGCACTGAATAATATCATCATGTCCAAGTTTGTAAATATATCCTCTTATGAGTTGAAATGTTGTGGCATGGACTGTGAGTTGCTTCTTGGCTTGGGGAGTGAGATAATCGAGCATTGAACCAGAGGTTATAAAAATAATAATAACATCAATCTCTTTAGGTACATGAGTGACACAAAATAGTTGAGCATCAAGTAACTCATCTTCAATGTCATGTAGGGGTTCTCTAGATTCAGGACAAGTGGTCAGGTCCATAATTGGCTTTCCTAGGTTTAACCATGATGGAAAATTAGAACTCTTAGAATAACACTATCAAATGATAGATCTATCCATGTAGTATAATTTGATTAACAAGGTACTTCAAAGCCTCATGATCTATATAAAAAATAAAGGGAGTGGCTAATAAGTACTATCAAAACTTCTACAAAGCATAGACCATCAACAATGTTTTGTGATCTATAGTGGTATAGTTCCTTCTAGCTGGAGTGATCTTTCTTTTGTCAAAGTAGATTGGATGGTCCAGGTGATGTTCACCTAATTATTTAAGGATTACATAAATAACCATTCTATATGCATCAACATGGACATGGAATGGTTTTGTCTAATCTAGAAACTAGAGGATAGGAGTAGTGACCAATTTATCCTTTAGTGTTTTAAAATTCTCTTTACAAGAAGTCATCCATATGAAATGTTCATTATTCTTTAGAAGTTCCTCTAAGGGTGTAATAATATTTGCATATCTACAAATGAACTTTATATAGTAAATGGTATGGCCTAGAAAGGTACATACCTCACACTAAGTCTTGGGCACTAGGAGGCAAAGAATAATAGACACCTTCTCTGAGTTTACCATAAGTCCTTACATATAATATGTCTTAATAACATACCAAACAGTGTAGCAAATAGGCATTTTTTTAAGTTCAAATATATTTATAAGAATTTATAGTGCTCAAACATAAGCCTTAGGTTAGATCAATGGTCCTTGACCAACTCATAAACTATCCAATCATCCAAGTAAACTTGAATAAAATTATGGATAAAATCCTTAAAGGCTTTAATAGCTATGCATAAGAACATAGCTAGGGTATTCTTCAATCCAAAGGGAATGAAAGCATACATTAAAAATCCCCATTAGTTGGTAAATGTTTTCTTAAATTAGTCCTCTTTAGCTATATTTACTTGATGGTATCCTAAGAACCCATCAGTGAAGGTATATATCTCACATCTAGTAACACCTTCAAGGATTTCCTCTATGAAAGGCATTGGGAAAGGGTCAGTGACACAAGATGCTTTAAGTATTTGATAGTCCATGAAAATATGGATGCATCCATATTTATTGATACTAATCACCATTTTACTAACCAATTTAGATTCATCAATAGGGTTGATTACTCTAGCATGCAACATATTATCGATTTCTTGTTTGACATGCCCTCATAGATTGGGATTCATTCTATATGGATGCTTTCTAACTGGTTGAGCACCATCAATCAACTTGATATGAATCTCTCCTAAATATTGGTGGAATAACTTCATTTAACTATAATTTATTGGAATGACATCTTGATATTCCTTTAAGAACTCAAATATTTATGAAATCTCCTTTTCAGTCCAATAATTTCCTACCATAGCCATCTTTGGTTCTTAATCTATATCGATATTACACTCAATAGTCTGAATAGGCCCATGGTAGGGTTTCTCTATAGTGGCAACTATATCTTGAATAGTTCTTGTGCCAATTTATATAGGAACATTGAAATGATTGGATAATAGTTTAGGTGGGTTGGATCCTTCACCTTCTTCTACTTGAAAGATGAGTTTTTGTTTCCCCAGATGAATTTCTTCACTATAATCCTAATCAAGGACTAGTGCTAGCACAAAAATCAATTGTGTTGATGGTTAATTAAAGGGGTGTATGGATTCTTCAAGGTCATAATAAATATTCCTTAGATTAACTTTAATGGGACTTGGATCACCAACAATTGCTTCATATATGGCTTGGAGGGTGAGGCATAAATCCATTCTTGGTTAAGAATAGGATAGAGCCAATTTCATGTTCTCCTTCAAGAGATGATAAAATATGGTTCCCATGTATCATTATTTATGAGCATACCATGCCCATGCCTATGTGTGTAGAGTCCCATAGAATGCATGTACCCATAAGTACTCCAGTAAGTATGTCACTTCATCTTTCCACATTGTCTCACAGGGTTTGACGTGAGGTTCTACTACTTGTATTCCATTGTAACTGATTAATCCCTTAAATTTATTTCATTGTGGAATCAATGATGTAATGTAGATTTTACTTGGTCCCAATAAATTAGTTACTCATGATGGGTTCCCCACCATCTTGGATCAATTCCATCTAAGAGATGAATTAATGACCTCATACGATCACTTTCAAAGTCATAGAATTCTTCAAGGTGCTGAATGAAGTCACGTACCTCCATTTGTCTATGGAAATGTGGAGTCTTTCAAGTGGTTCCTCTATGATTGGTCCCCTCATTTCTTGACTAGTAACAAGGTGCATAAACCTATGACATTTATGAAACTAGTATGGAATAGTCTCTTGACTTCTAATTTCACTACACACTCTTTCAGTGAGGTCGTAGTTACTATGTGCCCAATAATTATAAGCATTGTTTTTAGTGTCAAAGAGGGACTGAGTGTCTAACCATTTGAGAATGACATCTAGATTTGGATCCCTTCACTCATTATCTATATCTGTGACATTATAAATGTGATTAATATCCTCTTCTACATTGACAAGTTATATATAAGGGGGGCCCTATGTTTGATCTAAGGGAATAAAAACACGTTGGTCAGAGTTCTCAAAACTAATATACCAATTCTTGAGGTTCACATCTACATTATTCTCTTATCAATAGGGCAATCCTAATAGAGTGGGGAAATCATCTACCTTAGCTAGTTTAAGAACCTCAAAATCTGCCTTGAAGGGTACTCCAAGTATTTCAACTATGGTATTCTTGAGGACACCTATTGGTAAAGCAAAATTTTTGTTAGCCATGAATAAAATGTGAGGTGATGGCTATAATATTGAACTAGACATTTTTTTCAAGCATATTTGATGAGGACATTCACTTATATGCCAGTGTTGACTAGTATGTCCTAAATTACCCATCCATCGATGGCAACATTGACTAGTAGCTCTCTATCTTCTGGGGGGAAGAGGGAATAAGAATGTCTTATCTCTATCAATGATTTAAGCAATTATCCTCAGTCTATCAAGTAACATGAGTTTGATCATCATTTTTTGTTTGTGCTTGAATCTTAAGCTAAGTGCTCAAATGTAGGATAATGTCCTCATTTAGGATGTGTTTGAACAGCTCTTGGAACTCATCATACACCATATTTTGTAGTTCAGCTACCCTTTGCATAGTAGCATGCTACATTGCTTATTTTTCTTTAAGGAATTTAATCTCTCCCTAAATTACTCATACCAATGCCATTGTATCTTCGAGGACATCCTTCTACTATTAGGCATCGGGATATTTTCTTACTCATGGTTCTTCATGTTGAACTTTTTTAGTAGAATTTGAGAGAGATTGAGACTATCCATTATGCATGGTAATATTCACTTATTAAATAGTTGGGGTGATTGAACATGCATGCTAATGTGTATTTTCACCTTGCATCATGCCAGCACCCTTTTCATTTCATTCCTTAGTAATAGTTGTCTACAAATCAGGACACTCTTTTAGTCGATGGTCTTTTTTATAGAAAACACATGTAGGGTAGTTTAGGAAATCTCTTTAGTAGTGGTCGGGGGATCCACATTGGGGGGTCTCATTTTTATATAAGAGGATAAGAACATACATCATGTTCCTCATGATAGGTTTCACATGTATTTTTAATTTTTGAGTGGATGTTCTTGCACAGGTAGTTACTCTATGTATTCTTTTTAGATTTGTAATCAGTACACCAAACACCACTATGTGTATCATGTGTATTATTGGCTATTAACTTCTCAAGTTGTGATGCCATGGAGGCTAACTAAGCTTCCATAAATGGATTGATCCTTGTATTAACACTTCTAATTACTTCAGCATGAATGGCAACTTCTAGGGCTTCATGTGGGTTAGTGAAGTTGTTATGAGATAATGTTCATCAAAAAGGGGGTAAAAATCCTCCTAAAAACCATTGTGCATGATGTGCAAAATTGGTTTCAAAGGATAGCTTTGACAAGAGCATCTTAAACCTTGTTATATACTCACACACACTTTTAGTAAGTTCTTGTTTGATGTCCTTCATCACATCTATGCTTTATTATTCAAATTCTAGAATGTCAAACTCTTGAAGAAATGTTGTTTTAAGTTGATCATAATTGATGATATATTTTTTAGGATCAAACTTTCTATACCAATTATGCTCATGGTCTAAAAGTGTAGTTGCAAATATGTGGCCTTGTGCTCAAAAGAGGTGATACCTCATGCCCTCAAAATAAGTTCACATTTATAGACATTATCAACTACATTCTCCACACCTTGATATTCTAGTAAGTGAAGCATTATTTCATAATACACCATTATTGGCTAAGGTGCTTGGAATGGTGGTTGTTGGGAACCTCTAGATCATGTCCCTTAAGGAAGAAGTCCACTTCTTCCTGTGTCACCACTCAGTCTACCTCCATCACCTCTAATAGTAGTGCTCATGATATGGGGCATGGTAACTAGGTGAATAACTATACTTGGGCCTATACTCTATCCATTTTGTGGGATAAACCCTCTAGGCATCCCTAATTGCTCCATGTAATTCCTTTGAAGGGGGAAAGAGAGTGTTAAGTCTATATACATGTAAATTAGTTGAGTTTTAGTATCCCTTATTGGATAAATCTCTGATTCCATGTTGCCTATGTCCCAATTATTTATGTGTACTTCATCTAACTCAAGATAATGAGCACACACTATGGTTAGGGAGCCTAGTTATTTTAGACTTGGTTCTTTAGTTACTGCCATCTAGCTAGTTTCTCCTTCACATGATAATAGAGGCATAAGGCATGGATCCAAAGTGATGGGGTCCTCTTTGTGTGTCTCTGATTCCCTAAAAATATTAATAACACTTCTTGAGTTTTCTTAGTCCCTTCTCGCATTACTGATTCCTATAATCCTTTGTCAAGCTTCGTCATACTTTCCCTTTTGCAATGCCTATTGATTGGCTACCATTATGAACCCATAATATTTTACCAACTCTTTTTTTCTTTCTTCTCAAATGTGCATCTAATGCACAAAAGGATTTATCTCTCCATTGGCATAGTCTAAAGTCCCAAATCAACAAATAACTTCTTGATTTCTAAGGTAAAGTATTTAATATAATAGTAATGTGATTCTTAAAGGAACTAGAACTTGGCTTCTTCAGGACATGAATAGGTGGTTACAACATACTCCAAAATGTATTTGGTAAAAAATCCTCCCAGTAAATGTTGACAACTAATTTCCATTGGGTTCCAAGTCATGTTAAAGCTCTTTTTCACTCTAGGGTCTAAGGCTACCTTCTCCCAAGGTTTCAGGACCATCCTTGAGCATATACAGAGAGCCAAGTGTGTATGTGAACATGGATTTTAGAAAATAAAGTTTTTTACATTGCACTATAGAGATTCTACTCTACCCATTGATGTGCAAAAATTCCTAGTTCAAGATATGGAGCTACAAAATTATCTTTAACTCTGGTAATCCATTATTCTATATTCTCAAGAGTAATACACTCAAACATTTTCCATGACTGAGCAACAAGTGTTATGGGTCCCAATAATGAAACCATAATGTTGGGTGTTTTATATTTTAAATATAGCTTTCACACAAAATTCTAGCCCAATGAGCTAGTGTTTTATCCATTTCATGTAAGACTAAGGTCTTGCATACTCACCCTAAGCTCACAGCTTAAGACTAATTTCCATAGATTTTTATTGCATAGTAATACTTATTTATATTCTTTATGTCAAACATATATTCAATTATATATTCCATAAATGTAAAGATAGACTATTATGATCCTTAGAATTTTGAGTTCTACTACCATAATTACATAGATTAACAACATTTTAGTTTCAAAGTTACTTCTTATAAAAGAAGAGATGTGTTTGAATTCATGTTAATTAACTCACACAACATCATTCATCATGAACACACAAAGTCTGATAAAACCTAAAACTTCATATATTAGGCTTAAATATCAAAAACTAATAATATATCCATCTATCATCCTCGTAGTCCTTAATAATAGGGGTAGTTATATTTGTTTAACCCTAACTAAGTGTTTAAAATCATTAATGACTCAAGTAATTATCCAATGAACTCCCAAAAAATTGAGAGTCATGGTGTTGAAAAAAATATCTCCTCCTAAAGATTTGGGCCTTTGCATCCCTTATATCTACACTCTATGCTAGATCCTTGCTACCATGTGTTCCTCTACTTGTGGGCTAGTGAAAAAGTTCCTATAAATAAGGTCTAGGTGTATAGTATGAATCATTCCTTTAACTTCTCCCACTTTTCACACAATCCCCTAGTCATCCACTTTAGTTATGATTCCTAAGTCCTCAAATTCCTTGTGACTAATTCTTATTTGATTGGGTCCCCTTAAATTGGTCCTTCCACATCATTATCCTCTTGCACCCTATAGGTTTTATACCATGGTGCTTCTGTACCTATCAAGTTTTATGCCATGGTCCTTCTACACTATGTTAATCTCATTCCAAAATGGACAATACTTAGCCAAAATTTAGGGCCAACACATCCCAGTACTATATCTAAGGTCATACCAAAGGCATGCATGGTTGAAGGAAAAGAGTTAATCAAATGAAGACCTTTTACCAATGTTCATGAATGCACCTTTCTAGCACCATCATTTTATAAGCCTACTAGATTGATTAAAAGTGTGCAAAAGGTTTATGTTTTGGATATGATAGCAAATGGAGTAAAGGGCATCGATGTGCTAAAAATAATTTGTTTTACATTGATGGTACCAATGATGAGGAAAAATATGAAGAAAAAGATGACAAAACTTCATGGGAAGGGTTAGAAGAACCTGAGGATGAATCTAAAGATTCTCAACCTAATATTTCCTATCATGTACTTTTAGGAATTATTACTCCTCAAACTCTTAAGGTGGTGGAGTTCTCGAAGAAATATAAGGTGACTATGTTAATTGACTATGGGAGTACACATAACTTCATCAATAGTAATTTGGATGATCATTTGAATTGTTTCATTTACCCATATCTAGAATTTTAGGTCATGATTGTAGATGGTGGTATGGTCAACTATTCTATAAAATTCCATAGTATTAAGCTTGTTATGGGAGACTATTTGTTAGATTCCCCTATGTTTGTTATTACCATGGGAGGACCTGACATTATTTTGGGGGTGAAATGACTCACTACTTTGGGAACTATTGAGATGAATTTCTAGGAATTATTTATGAGGTTCCATTCAGAAGGAAGGACTTTTGAACTACATGGATTATAGGCTAAATCTTCACAATTGGTTAGTTCCCACTAGATGATGAAGATTCTTAGAAAAGGTGACAGAAGGTTTTGTGTCATGCTTATTTTCTATGGAGATTCAACTAACCAAAGAGTCTACACATCCTAATTTGTAAAAGGTGTTGGATAACCAATTCGATTATTTTTTATGACATGCCAAAAGGACTTCCTCCAATTCATACACATGATCATGCCATCAAACTCATTCCAAGATGTAAACCACCCAATATTAGACCCTACAAGTATCCCTATGTCCAAAATGAATGAAATTGAAAATATGGTACAAGAGATGTTAGAGGTAGGAATCATTTGACATAGTCAAAGTGAATATTCCTCCTTGATGGTGATGGTATAAAAGAAGGTTGACAGTTAGAGGATGTACCCAAAATATAGAGAACTCAATAGATATACCATCAAAGATAAGTTTCCTATTCTAGTTACTAATGATTTTCTAGATTAATTTCATGGTGCCATTTAATTTACCAAGTTAAATCTTCACTCTAGATATCATCAGATTTGCATTTGCAATGAGGACATACCTAAAATAGGTTTCAAAACTTATGAAGGCCATTATGAATTTATGGTCATGACTTTGTGGCCTCACAAATGCACCATCTAAATTTCAGAGTTTGATGAATACTATTTTTAGGCCATTTTTTAGAAAGTTTGTATTAGTGTTTTTTTATGATATCCTCATCTATAGTAAAAATTGGGAAGACCATTTGAATCATGTGAACTAGGTTCTTTCAATTCTAGAATAACATCATCTTTATGCCAAACCTTCCAAATGTCATTTTGGTGTCCAAGAGGTGGATTACTTGAGTCATATTATTTCACATGGAGTGAAAGTTGATCATAAGAAAATCCAAACAATAATGGAGTGACAAGTTCCTAAGAACCTCAAGAACCTCCATGGATTTCTAGAGCTAATTGGTTACTATCACATGTTTGTAAAAATTATGGTAGCATTTTATCCCTACTCACCTCTTTGTTAAACAAAGACTCTTTCCCATGGACTGATTCAACAACCAAGGCATTTTGAATAGTTGAAAATGGTTATGTGCATAACTCTAGTTTTATATACTCTTGATTTTTTTTAAACTTTTATTGTGGAGTGTGATGCATCAGGATATGGCATGGGGGTTATAGTCATACAATAAATGAGACCACTAGCATTTGAAAGTCACCAACTTAAGGGAAAAAATAGGGTCAAACCAATATATGAGAAAAAGATTATAGTTATTCTACATGTAGTGAAATATTGATGTAGTGGATTGCACCCTCTAAAGGGAGGCTCAACTCTCTTCATCCACGTGACATAATGGAGACATCCCTCTTACTGTGGGTTACAAATGTGAGGGATGAATCTCTAGATTAGGGGCTATCTCCCCTTGATGCATCTTGAGGCCCTAGATTTCCTAATGCTAACAATGGGGGGATGAAAAGGGAGAGAAATATTGGAAATCAAAACCTAAACTAAGGTGGTGATGCACCAAAATGTTTGCTCTACTCAGCTTTGACATGTACTTTACACTAGTGACAAGCAAGCATACACTTCATTCAGGTGAGAAAAACTTCCTTGCATCAGTATTTTAGTAGGGGTCCTATGAAGATATAGGGAGAAAGAAACTAGCACAAGAGGTGTTTTAAACATACTTTTGGGCAGCCCATTCACTTGCCTATACTTATTCAGACACTTCTTGTGACCTACAAGTGAAGAAAATCACTATGCACTAGATATTCTAGAATAAACTTATGAAAGCATGAAAATAAAATGACTTAACATAAGATAAAATCATAGACATATGTAAAAGTGAAAGTTTAAATGGAGGTAAAATGATCTTTTTGATTCAAGGTAAATTCCCTCAGGGCTTCACCATACAAGCCAAGAGATATTTTCTCAAATGAGAAGTTGCAAATATATAGAGAATTAGAAACAAGATAACTAAAAAATCAAGGAAAGGAAACCCATACAGAGTTAAACACTTTTGTAAAGACCAAAAGCCCATGTTGCTACCGTATTCTCCCAATTGCATATGGGAGAGCCATGTTGTAGATATCCAAGTCACCACCCTTGATATCTTGGGCCTAAAAAATCATGGGATACTCCTTATAGCAATTGACAAATCCATCCCCAAGTTTTTATGGCTGGACCATGCTCTCTTCAATGCTAGGCACAACTAGTTGTGCATTAATGGCAAAACGTGAAAACATGGGTTGCTCACCTCTATAGTTTGAAAACCAATCTATTTTATTATTTTTTGGTATATATATTTCACCAAATGTATTAATTCTCCTTGATAAGTCATCTATGTGACTTATCTTGATCTAAGTGGCCATTGTTATGTCCTTTATCTTTGTTAATAGCTAGAACTGTTCCTTATTTTATCTTTTCTACTTTGTCTTTACCCATGTTTTGTCTCTTTCCTTTGACTTCTCCTTTGCCTTGGTATTTTCTTTTCTTACTCTTTGACTTATCAGGCCTTTTTTGTCTCAAGATTTTTTCTATGCTTTCCTTCAGATAAAAGGAATTCTTTCTTTTGATTGCTTCTTTTCCCAAAGGGCACGTGCCCATCAGGCCTTTTGTATTTGTTCTTCACTTTCTCAAGGTGCCCTCTTTAATGACACTTTGTGCCTAAAAATTCCCTTTCAAACTTTTGATTTGGTCCTACCACCGACCAAGGTGCCCTCCACAAGGGAACTTACCCTTCATACTTTTTGCAAACATCCTTTGAAAAAGTGAAAAAGTCCTCTTTATTTTCCCAAATGCCCTCCAAAAAGACACTTATCTTTGGAATTTTTGCAAACTTCCATCAAGACATAAAAATTCCCTATGAATGAAATCCATTGCCTTTTGTGAATTTCTTTAGACCATTTCAGGTTCTTCAATCATTTCTACTTAAAAAAGTAGATAAGTAATGCACCTACACAAACTTGATTTGCACTTGGCAAAGCAGAATGAGGGAAACACCTAGATTTTTCATTAGAAAGGTCTGGTAGAGAACATTTTTTGCACAAGGTAATAGAGGTATGATCTATCCAAAACATGGATTGGATGACTATTGTAAATAAAAAGGAGGGGGTTCCCAATTTTGGCTTGTAGGACCAAAACTTGGTCAACACATTTGGTGACTCACAAGGGGAGCATGCCTGCTATGCTAAAGAAGAATGGTAGCCTCAAAGTCCATTGGGCATGGAGTCAAGATGCATCTAGGATAATTTAATAATAGCCTTGTAAGGACCTATGAAACAACAAATATTTTACCCCAAAAAATAAAGAAAAAAACACACACAAAGGCTAAAAACCCTACACACATAAGTAACAACACTTTGGGAAAATAAAAGACAACCAAACAAAAAAGCAAACTACTATGTATAGCTAACCAAATATTCTCTTCTCCCTCCTAGATCAAAGGGAAAACTTCTTAAGTCACTTTCAATATGAGATGAAACAAAGTGCCAAGCATGCTTCTCTTTGAATTGAACACTTTGTAGATCAAGCCTCTTCCTTGGCACTTCACTTGGTCTAGTCTTAAAGAGGTCATCTTTGAATAGGTCTCCAATGAAGCCATATTCCTATTGCACATATTCAAAAATTTCATATTTTTTCCCACTCTTTGTCTCATGGTCAACTTGTATCTCTTTAGTAGACATGTATCCAAGAGGATTAGTTTCATGTTCCTCATGTTCCTTAAAAGCTTTAGGCCCACATGATTCTTCTTCATCCTTCCACAGCTGATGGGTTCCTTCTAGAAGGTGATATCCCTCCTTTATGACTTCAAAAATATCATTTTCATATTCACCAACCTCTTGAAATGATAAATCTAAAATCTTGTTTCCCCTTTGCATACTTATTTGATTCCTAATGTTGCCTTTTCCACCCTTAGCTAGCTCATAGCCTCCTTGATTAAGAGTGTAACCTACCCCAATGACTTCAAACAAATCATTCAAAGAATGATCAAGAATCTATCCATGCTCCTCCATGACATCTTATAAAGTGAGAAAAGAGTCAGTGATCATCTCTTCCTCATTAGAGATAGAGACAAAAGCTTGTGACTTGTCTTCTTATTCACCAAGAGGGGTACCTATGGTGATCTCCTCCTCATCTGCACTCATGAAGTCTCCCTGATCAGTCATGAACTAAGCATACTCCTCTCCACTTGCTTCCCTCAAGATGGATTCCTCAACACAAGAGAAATAGTCTTCATTTACCAGGCAAGGAGGTGGAGCACAAGGATTTTCAAAATAAGGTTGGGAATGGAAAGTAGGGGATATTTTTGAAAGCTCATGAGAAAATGGGGGTAGACCTTGGGCCAAAATCACTTGATTTTCTTCTCTCCACTTGACCAACACTTTATCAATATCAAAATTAGCTTGAGGATTGGTAGAAGGGGTGTCTTTTGGCATAGGCTCCTCTCTAAGGTCTGAAACTTCCATCTCACTTTCACTAAGAAATCTCACCTTTGCCTCTAATTCCTTAAATTGCTTAGCTAGATTTTCATGAAAGATTCTTTCTTGGAGCTCATAAGAATCATCATGGAAATGGGGAGTGTATTAAGGATATCATGGAGTACAAGAAGCTTCTTGAGGAAGGGTGGGAGGGACTTAAGAAGGACTAGCCTCATTTTGTAATTCACACTCTTGAACAATGCCCTTCTCCTCCTTGTTGCTCCATGACTCAACTACTTTACTCCAACTCATGTTCTTAAGATTTTAAGTCTCCTTTTAGGGTGATGGGGTTGTAATGTGATAGGGTAATGAGGGCTTAGATTCTACTTCCCTTGATACCAATGTAGACTACTACATGTGAAGATTTTCCAACTCAATCTACCTATCAAGATTTGCCTTAAACACAAGATTTTTTGTTTCAAAACTCTCCTCAACATGATTGGGGAAAGGACTTTGATAGGCTTGACTTGGCTCATGAGAAGGGGTTGTGTGTGGCTAATATAAAACTTGGGTCAATGAGTATGTAAGTTGATATAATTGGTAAGGCTACCTCTCATGAATACTCATCTTATTTTCCAAAGATGCAATCAAACCACTCACATTCAACATATCATTTATAAGCCTTTGCCAATTGGCTCTTTTAATAAGAGTCCAATCACTCTTGACCAGCTCTAATGCATTTCTCACTTGATGGATGAAATGATCAAGAATTTCTTGGCCACATCCCCTCCTAGTGTCAAGCTCCACTACATACCTTTCATACCCCACTAGTGCTTTTTTGAAGGTGGAAATGGGCTGATTTCCAAAAGGATTAGGTTGAGTAGGAGAAGTAACACATTGAGAATACTAGGCATAAGACTGATATAGCTCATGATAGGGCTAAAATTGGTCATATTGGACCTAGAAAGGATCAACACAAGGTTGGTAAGGATAATAATGACTTGCTCAAACTAAGGAGGAAGAGGCAAAGCTCATAATGTTTCACCAACCTGCAAAGGGCAAAACTCATAACCATATGCAACCATGGAACTTCATAAAGAAACATACTACCAAAGCTCTTCAAACGATCACTCAAGCTACTCAACTAGCTAATGTATATTTAGAGTCACCATTAGTGTTGATTTAATGCCTCCAAATGCTGATTCATTTAAGAACACACAATGAACTATTTAACCTCTTAGACAAAATGTCCCACTAGGTGTGCCAAAAACTATTGACATAGCAGATTGCACCCTCTAAAGGGAGGCTCAGCTCTCTTCATCTATGTAGCACAATGGAGACATTCCTCTTACTATGGATTACAAATGTGAGGGATGAATCTCTAGATTAGGGGATAGCTACCCTTGATGCACCTCGAGGCCCTAAATTTCCTACTGCTAATAATGGGGGGGGATGAAAAGGGAGAGAAATAATGGAAATTAGAACCTAAACTAAAATGGTGATGTAGAAAAAAAATTTCTCTACTTATCTTTGCCCTACATTTTACACCAGAGATAAGTAAGCATATGATTCATTTAAGTGAGAAAAAATTCCTTGCATCAGTATTTCAGTAGGGGGTCCTATGAATATACAAGGAGGAAGAAACTAACATAAGAGGTGTTTTAAAAATACTATTGGGCATCCCATTCACTTGCCTATACTTCTTTAGACACTTCTTGTGACCTACAAGAGAATAAAATCACTATGCACTAGATATGCTAGAATAAACTTATGAAAGCATGAAAATAAAATGACATAACACAAGATAAAACCATAGACATATGTAAAAGTGCAAGCTCAAATGGAGGTAAAATGCTCTTTCTGACTCAAAGTAAATTCCCTCAAGGCTTCACCATACAAGCTAAGAGATATTTTCTCAAATGAGAAGTTACAAATATATAGAGAACTAGAAACAAGATAGCTAAAAAATCAAGGAATGAAAACCCATGCTGAGTTAAACATTTCTATAGAGACCAAAAGCTCATGTTTCTACCGTATTCTCCCAATCACGTATGGGAGATCCATGTTGTAGATGTCCAAGTCATAGCCCTTTCTATCATGGGCCTATAAAATCATGGGATACTCCTTCTAACAACTGACAAAGCCATCCCTAAGTTGTTTTGGCTAGACCATGCTCTTTTTAATATTGGGTACAATTAGTGCATTAATGGTGAAGTGTGAAAACATGGGTTGCTCTCCTTTATAGTTCAAAAACCAATCTATTGTATTGTTTTCCTATAGATATATTTCACCAAATATATTAATTGTCTTTGGTAAGTCATCTATGCCACTTGTCTTGGTTTGAGTGGCCATTGATTTTGTCCTTTATCTTTGTTAGCAGCTGAAATTGTTCCTTGTTTTGTCTTTTCCACTTTGTCTTTGCCTGTGTTTTATCTCTTTCCTTCAACTTATACTTTACCTTGGCCTTTTCTTTGTTTGTTCTTTGACTTATCAGGCCTTCTTTATCTTGGGATTTTTGATGCACTTTCCTTTAGACAAAATGTCTAAAGGAATTCCTTTGGACATTTTGTTTGAAGGAATTCTTTCTTTTGATTTCTTCTTTTCTTGGAGGGCACGTGCCCCTCGAGCCTTCTGTATTTGTTATTAACTTTCTCAAGGTGCCCTCTACAAGGGTACTTTTTGCCTCAAAATTCCCATTTGGAACTTTTGATTTGGTCCAACCACTAACCAAGATACCCTCTACAAGGTCACCCTTCGAAATTTTTGCAAATGTTCTTCAAAAAACTAAAAAAATCCTCTTTCTTTTCCCAAATTCCCTCTGAAAAGACACTTACCCTTTTTAATTTTTGTAAACATCCTTCAAACCATCAAAATTCCCTCCAAAGGAAATTTTTTGCCTTTTGTGAACTACTTTAGACCATTTTGGGTTCTTCAATCGCTTCTACTTATGAAAGTAGACAAGTAATGCACCTGCACAAACCTGATTAGTACTTGGAAAAGTAGAATGAGGGAAACACCTAGATTTTTCATTAGAAAGGTTTGGTAGAGAATAGTTTTTACACAAGGCATCAGAGGGATGATCTAGCCAAAACATGGATTGGATGACTTTTGTAAATAAAAAGGAGGGGGTCCCCAATTTTGGCTTTTAAGACCAAAAATTGGTCAAAAAAAACAATGGAGATCGTATCTAATGAGTCATCACTTTCAAGTAAAGACTGATCATGATAGCCTCAAATATTTTTTAGAATAACACTTTTCATCTAAAGAACAAAAAAAATAGGTAACTAAAATGTTAGGATATGATTTTGAAATATTGTATAAGAAAGGAAAAGAGAATGTGGTGGTAGATGGCCTCTTTCGATGGGATGAATCCGTTGACGCATTATTATGCACCATGACCATGTGTAGGCAGATTAGCTAGAGGAAACAAGATCAGAATGGGAGAATGATAGTGATACCAAAGATTTGATTTAGAATCTTTAGCAGGGTTATAATGAATCTATAAAATTTACATTTAAGGGGAATACATTATGGTATAAAGACATATTATACCTTTGTAAGCATTCTCTCCTCAAATAAAAAATATTTAGGAAATTCATGCCTCTCCACTTGGTGGACACTTGGGATTTTTGAAAACATATCATAGAATCAAGAAAGATTTATTTTGGGAAGAACTTAAAGTGGATGTTCAAAAATATGTGGCTGAATATATGGTATGCTAATAAAATAAAGGTGAAATCATTAAGACCCTAGGTCTTTTAAATCCTTTATCCATCCCTATCCAACATTGGGAAGAGGTTTTCATGGATTTCATTATGGGGTTACCAAGGTCTAAGGTAAAAATTTTATCATGATAGTTGTGGATCGACTCACCAAGTATTCTCATTTTTGTTCCTTATCACATCCATTTTTTACTAGTACAAAAGCTTCTACTTTTCTCAATACAATTCAAAAATTACATGGCACTCCAAAGATCATTGTAAGTGACTGAGATCCCATATTTAATAGTAATTTTTGGAATGAATTATTTGTATGTTTGGGTATCTAATTGGCTCATATCTCATCTTATCATCCTCAATCTGATGGACAAATAGAGGTAGTCAATAAATGTCTCGAAGGGTATCTTCATTATTTTGTTTCTGACAAATAGGACAAATGGGTTCATTGGCTACCACTTACTAAATGGGGGTATAACACTTATTTTCACACTTCTTCCAAGATGTCTCTCTTTGTGTAATTATATGGGTATCACCCCCATCTATCACTTTAGTTTTGACAGTGCATCTTAAGGTTTGATATGTTGAGGAACACATTCACCATCAACATGAGGTGTTATTTAGTTTACGAGATAATTTAGAAATTACACAAAATCGAATGAAGTAGCAAGTAGATCAACACCATAGTGAATAAAATTTTGACATAGGTGATTGGATCTTTGTGAGTTTGCATCCATATATGCATATATTCTAAAGCAATAGAAAAAGGATAATAAACTATCACCTAAGTATTATGGCCTTTACTAAATCTTATAGAAAATTGGTAGTGTGACTTACAAGTTAGAATTACCCCTAGCCACTCCCATACATCCAATATTACATGTATCTTACCTAAAAAAAGTAATTGGACATAGAGTTTCCACTCAGACTAAGTTACCTAAATTAGATGAAGAACGTAGAGTCATTCTAGAGTATGAGGAGATCATTCAAATGCGTACTAACTTCGAACCAAAGCTATTAACTATTATTTGATCAACTGGAAGAACTTTCGTTCTAAAAATGCAACATGGGAAGAAGAATCATTCCTATAGAAATATCCTAGTTTGATTCAATGTTGAGGACAATATTATTTTGAATGGGAGGGGTATGCTATGCCATTAATATATAGTGCATCTAGGGATATGTGTGTCTGACTTATGGCTCACACATCTTCATATTAGCTTGTTGCATTTCTCAAAATTCTTAGTATGGTTAGCCTATGGAATAACCATGGATAAGTAGAGTATATATAGGAGGTAGTGGTTAGTATTTTATCATAATATTGTGAATTATATTCTTATTACATTATTTTGGAGGTTTCCCCCTTGAAGTGGCTCAATCATAATAATCAATTATTCTTCTCTTTTACCAATTGTTGTTGTGGATACGCTTATTATGCTCTTAATTCTATCATACATAATTACACTATTGTAAATCATATAATTACTTTTATTACACTTCTATGCAATTTTTAAAACTTTAATGGATAGAACAAGTCCCAAATTACCTCATCCCATGATTTGGAAGCTTTCCCCTTCTTAGAATACCTATAAAACACCAAAAACATGAAAAAAATGGGGAATTCTTAACAATACATACAAGTGACTGTTGATGATTTAAAATTGCACTTTGTTCTAAACACCAACAATGAGAAGTTTCAAGATGTGGGACTTGTGACTTGAAACAACCTTCAGATTTTTGAGAAGCTGGTTCTTCTTTATATCGATTATATACTAGGAAAAGGGACATGAATTTTAATAGAAACACAAATGCAAGAAATAAAATCTAACTATGGCGATGCACCTAAATGTAATTAGACCTTAATCCTAAGCACAGTGAAACTATATGTAGGATTCATTTACATTTAAGAGAAAACAAGTGCATGATCAATGTAAAAGATAGAAACAATAGAAATAGAGGCTCATAGCATAGACTACTTTTGCAGTGATACAAAAAATGTCAACAAAGGCATAGGGTTCAATCTTCTTATTTGAATTTTATAGTCACATAAGAGGCATAAAAAACGCTCAGTTATATAAAAAATTTAACTCAAGAAAATGAGACAAAAGCAAATGACATTCCTAATCATAGCTCTAGAAAGTCTAAACTCTTGACAACACAGCCTAGACTACTTTTGCAATAAGATAGAAAATATCAACAAAGGCATAGGATTCAATCTTCTCATTAATCTTCTAGTCACATAAGAGGCATAGAAACATGCACAGTTACATAAACCTTCCAGCTTAAGAAGATAGAACAAAAGCATATGATATTCCTAGTCACAGCTCTAGAAAGTCTAAACTCTTTAACAATAATTCTCTTAGAAAATTCTCTCTTGTATCTCCTCCCTCTTTTTTGGTGATCTCTACACCCTTATTTATAGCCTTGGATTCACTCTAGATTGTCTACTTGTTCCCAATATAATGGCCCAACTTAAATCTAACTAAACTGGAAGTGTCTAATATAAGATATTTTATAGATTCTAAAATGCTTCATCTTCTGGCAGTTCATTGGCTGAAATAGATTATAGGACGCTCCCTTCTCTTAAACGCTAGGTAACACTTAGCCAATTTCTTGAAAACCTTCTTATTACTTTATGAGACATTGGAGGATGACACTTGGCATGTTCCGTATCACCTATCAAAGACACGTGACACTTTCCACATAGCTTATACTCTTTTGTGTCTTTGCTCAGGAGTGTTCCACCTTTGCCACTTGTCATAATCTGCTTCCTTGAAACTTCAATAGCTTAAAAGAAAATAAGACCCACAGTATTTCTTACTTGAGTAACTTTAAAAGGGACACAGGGACAGGTGTCAATCTCCACTACTTCATTAAAGGACACGTGGCAGTCTCCGCTTGACCTATTTGGGATTACATGGTAGTCTCTACTTCTTTTAGCTACCTTTTTAGAAACCTACAGAAGATGACACATGGCAGTCTCTGATTTACTCTATTTATACCATAGAAATAAATGGGTATCATTTCATATTTACATGGACATCGACACCTGGCAGCTTTCACTTACTTTAGAAACATCACTTAAGACCCACCACGGTCTTTGCTATATCAGTGAAGCAAAAATGAAGATAATTCAGATCATGACACGTGGTGGCTTCTACTCTCTTTTGCTGGGGTACATGCCATATTTTGTTGCTTTTACAAAAGCAAAATTGAGACCTTCTGTGACTACCACTTGGTGCTTTCTGCTTTATCCTGATACTTAGCTTGTGAAAACCTTTTGCTAAAAAGAGATGAAATGAGGGTGCTGATATGAAAATGCAGATGCTGACACTTGGCGCATTCCACTGAGTCGCTAGGAGATACATGTCACATTCTAACCAACTCATATAAAATATGAAACGTGCCTCAGACGATGACACTTGGTAGTTTCTACTGAGAAAGGATGCCTCGAATGATGACACTTGTCAACTTTCACTTGATTTCAACACTTAGACAAAAAATGAATCAAAAGGAAAATAAAGCCCATGCTCTGTTTCAAAACTCTGCCATCTCAGACCAAAGTATGTGAAGATAAAATTTTGTGGTGCACAACTGAAAAATAGAATGAAACGTAGAGTAAATTTTTACTCTACAGTTATTGGCGACCCCAAGGAATTTTGAGTCTACTAAAAAAGAAACCACAACTCCTGCTAGATCAAAATTTCAAAATCACAACTTCATCAATGCTATCTGGTAGGCAAACCACTCATCATCAGATAACCCTTGCTTATTTTACAATTCATTGAAGGCTAAATCAAGGTTAATAATATCCTTATGTGAAAAATTTTGTAAAATTTGAACCGTAGCTTTCAATTTGAATTCAAGAAGGGAAACATGAACTAAGACAACTTCTATTTCAAGGACTGATGAATCATCCCTTAGATCCTAGAAAATTGTTTGATCATTCTATTTGGCCAACAACAAAGGTTTAATTTCATCTACCATCAACATGATGTTATCATCAGGAAATGGAGAATGAAGACCTAATTATACTAGATCTTCAACATGCTATTTCATTTCATTTATTCCTTCCTTCATGACATCTAGAAGCTCTCTGCAATTGATGGCTATAGAATTGCAATTGAGAACCTCATTTACTCACTTGGTAGTGACCATTCTGTCATTGATTCTTGCTACTGATAATGTTGCATCTGTTACATCATAAATTTTTTGCAACAACATTTGTGAGTCCATTACTCTCTCAGAGACTATAGCCAGAGTATTTACAACTGAACTCTCCACCTTTTTGCACAATTTTTGTGCATTTAGTAGGAAGGTGAGAGAAGGCCTGAGCTAAATAATCTCTAAAGAGATTCTCTTCCACATGGATTCATATAGCTCCTTCACTAGACTTAATACTCTAAAATTCCTTGGCTTATTGGCCAACTCTAGTGTTAATTGAGCTGCTCTTTGTTGCTCTGCTTGAAATTGGGCTTGTATGGCCATAGTATTATTCTGTTTGGTCAGTAGCTTTTGTTGCAATTGGGTAACTTGTAGCAAGTGTTCCTCGCATTTTCCTTACAATGCTACCTTTTCGTGCCTTAGGGTTGTCACTACATCTTTTACCTATGTGAGCCCTACTTTTAAAGAATCATTTTGGGCCTAACCTGCCTAATGATTCTGAAGAGAAATAGTATTTTGCAACTGCTTATTTAGATTCTCTTTTCATTGTCTTTTCTATTGATCTCTGAGGTCAAACTGTTATAGTTTGCCTTTTCTTTGGCTAGCTAAGCTTCCATCTTCTATAGCCTCCTTGATATCTTCAAGTAGTCTTTAGTAACTACAAAAGTAGATTCAGTTAGTAGCTCAATTTTGTCTTGTGGCCTAAAGAGGGACATGTTGATGGCCACCACATTCATCATGTAATCCTCTGGCTGCATCTACTCAATTGGATTTATTACATTTGGTGACAAATGAGTCACCATCAATTGCTGCTGGATGGGGTCAAATTGTGACTACAGATGAGGTGTAGCCAATGCTTTATTTTATTTGATCTTTTTTTTCTCTCTTCAGGCTTCCCTTGCCTTCCTAGCAGCATCTGCTTAGGTCTGGAAGGTAGAAGGAGAGGCAATGTGCCCACCTGCAAAAGGATGTCCTTGTGGTAGACTATATTGAATAGCTAATTGTTGGCTATGGACAATCTAAGGGGAAAGTTTCTTGGGAACAGAGGGGGAGAAATGAGGTAATGTTAAAGCCTGAGGTGACACAGATGGGGTGAAGTGAGAAATGGGAATGGTAGAAGTGGCAGGAGATGTCATCTGGCTAGATGAAATCATCATGCCAATAGGAGAATAAATAGATTGAGAAGGAAAGGGAGGAATAATACTTACCTAAGGAGCAATTATAGTACCCTATAATTGGCACTATGAAGTGTCCATCTCCTCTTCTGAATCAAATTGAAACTGCACCCTCTTTCATTTCTTGGGTGTCTCTTCTTCTGGCTGCATTCTTTTTCCTTCCACATCTACTTCTTGTGGAGAACTAGGAATATCTATAACCACTGTTGATGGGGAAGCTTGTGGTGGTGTAGGCACCACACTCTTTTGCTTTTCCATGACGTTGAGAGATTGGGGCCAAACTAATATAGTTACTACAACTGCAGCTTGCTCTGAGGCTTGTGACTCTTGGCTTGACTTGGCCCTAGCTTTCTTCTCTTCACTCGGTGTCAGCAAATTACTTGTTTCTAGGCTAGATATAGGGGAGAGATGGCACTCATCCCATAGTTCTTCCCATCTCTCATATGTGTCTACATTCCTGAAAGAATGGGTTGTTTGACAAATTTCTTACCTATATTTCCAATAGGCCTCTATTTTCTACGTATCCCAATCTTTATTCTTTAATGTCCTCCTTAAGCCAGAAGTCATTCTGACTTTAGGATCATAATCTCTCTGCTTAACATAGAATGTTTCCCAGGGTCTACTTTGTGGAAGGGGTAAGTCTGTTAACTCAACATAAAATCTAGGAGTGTCTTCCCTAGGATTTTTCCTAGTTTCCCAAAAAGGGCAGCCCTCATGTGCAATTTTGATTGGGACTCTGTTAGTTCTTATCCAGGAAGCTATGAAATCATTTGGGTCATAAACCCATTTGTCCTCTATCAAAAGGAAAACCAGAAAGGCTAGATTTCTGAGCAACATAACTTCAGTGTCTCTAGTTTCCAAAACCATGTTGGTTGTCATCCATGGTAGATTATACATTTTTATTTTCCTCTTCCCAGAGCCAAATTCATTGTCAACTATGGATACCTAGCTGGTGACCTCTAGGAATACTAACCTAAGAGTCAAAATATTAGGTAGCAATATTGGTTTTCCACAAAAACCATGGACTCTTATAATGGCATGGTGGGATCCAAAATAAAAATCACAAGGAATTGGGCAACTAGGCAGAAGATTTGAAACACTTGGGAATAATTTATTCATAACTTGTTTGGGACTGAGGTGGTAAAAAGAAAGAGTAACAAATAATTCCTAGAACTCATATGGGTCACTAGTCTTTGACAAAATGTGTGTCCATGCAAACATAAGAATGGTCCTTTGGAGATCAAAATCTGGGTCATACATGTTAAGATACATATGTTGGGAAAAGAGGTTAGAGTTCTAAAAAAGCATGAGGTGGAACAAATAGGAAGAATACCTTAACACTCCTTTTGATTTGAAATGGGCTAGTTGTTCTATCATTGAGAAAGAAATTTGCTCAAAAAAGTCAAGCTGATACTCCTGGGTTTTGTCAACAGTCTTTATCCTAAAAAGGATAGCCATTTGTTCTGCATACACTGCCATGTCATCTTTCATGCCAAAGATGAAATCCATCATAGATAGTGCGTCTTGACTAGCTTGTGCAAATTAGGCTCTTAGTGCAGGGAGTGTGGGCACTATAGTGTCATCATCACCCATTTTTAATTCAGATCTCAAGAACATTAATTAAGTGTTGATGTTTGCCCATGTTCTTTGCATTTTAGCTATAGTGGGAAACGTAGCTGTACTATCATGATACAGGGCTAACATATCCTTGACAGCCTGTGGTGTGATTTGTATTGAAAAATGACCCTATTGAATGGTGCATGAGGGTGCATGGAACAAATATGAACATAATTAGACCAAGTCAAGACATGAATGTACAACTAGGAAAATGAATTGTGCCAATTATGAAGTCCATATCCTCATGGCAAATGTTTCATATTGCCCCACTCTAGCCTTCTGTAGACACCTTTGATGTGCCCCTTCTCTATGAGTTTTGCTACTAGCTCTCTAAATAATTGGGTCCATGATGCCATCTGCATAATATTTTGTTTTCCTTGGATCACTTGCTTGACCAACTTCAAGAAACTTGGTCTATGGATAGGTCTTTAATGGCTATGTAGGAGCTAAAGCATACGACTTGCTTGCAAGAAACTTGTCAAGGGGCTCATACGTCCCAGCTCCTTGTTGTGAAGATTGTGCCCCCTCCATCTCTATATCTTCTCTATGATAAGTTGTATGAAATTTTGCAAAATAGAAACACTTTTGTTGAAGCAAGTTTACTAGGCACATAATATGCAAGTAGCAAGATATTTTTGCAGATGCAGAAATGTTTGAGAACTTGTAAGCTTTGTCTCTTGTTAAGAGGTATTTATTGACCTATCAAGTCTTAAAATAGCATTGAACTTGGATAACCATTATCAAATCCTACTCAATCTTTATGGAACAGTGAGATAGACATGTTATGCAAGTGGCTGTACAAGGTACCTTAGGGATTTCTAAAGATTTGGGAGACATTCAATGTATTGGAAAATTTTGAAATTTTTGAAAATTCTGAGCTGCCGACTATATGTTCAAAGAACACTTATTTAAAAAAAAGGTGGGAAAACAAAATGGGAAAAAAATAATATGAAAAGGAAAAACTATCTAACTATAATACATAGTATCTTTATCTCCCTCCTGGATCAAAAGAATTTCTAAAATCTCTTTCATGACAAGCCAACTTATATTGCTGGGCAAGTGTTTGAATTTGATATAGCTCTGATGACTTGTTTTCTTTGTATGCCATGGTGTCTGGCCTGCATTTGGGTGAGTTTGAGTCAAACTTTCTTCCAACATATATAGACTCTTCTTGTTCTTGGAAGCTCGTCGAATGCCAGCTCTTGATATTGTTATGTCTTATCAAGAAGTTAATGACTATTTGCTCATCAATAGAAGCCTTTTGACATATATAATTTATTGACTTAACTTCTGCTTCAAACTCAGGTTCTATTGCATGATCATCCTTTTTAATGACTTCAAAATTACCAACCTCTTGACAAGATAATTTTGAAAGAGTGCAATAATTTTGCATATGTAATTGATTCTCAATGCTATCTTGTTCCTCTGCAACTGGTTCATAGCTTATTTGAAAAATAGTAAAACATGATCCAATGATTTCAAACAAATCATTTAAATCATGATCAAGGAAATGTCCATGTTCTTCCTCATCATCTTGCAAAGTAAGAAGAAAATAAAAAATTATTTCTTCTTTATCAGAGATTAAGGCATACGCTTGTGACTTCTCACTCAGAATGTTGAATTCATGTTGAGAGACTCGAGGATTGATAGAAGAGATATCTTTTGACTTTTATTCCTCTAGAACATTTGAGATTTTATGATCTTCATCAAGTATAACATAAGTGCCCAGACCAATAGAATCATAATTTCCATATGGGTCACTTTGCATCATAGCTAATAAATGATCATGTTTTTCTTCTTGATTATATCCAGTCCATTCACCAAGCTCCTCAACTAAAACCCTTTCTTCTTTATTCATCATAGCATGAGTTGCCTCTAACTTTATAGTTGGTTCATTTGTGATATGATCCTTATATAATGGCTCAGATAATATCTTCATCTTTGAACCATATTTAGTTCTTAAGATGAAGTGAGACCAATCAAGGGACATATATTCTCCTATCTTGGCTGTAAAGTCTCTTGATAAACATAAGCCAAAAATAGGAGGTATATTTATCACTACTACATCTTGATTTACAATTATATTGGGACAAGCATATAATTTTAATTAGATTTGTTTAATTCTCTCTATTATTTGTACTACATTGCCATCTAGCTATATGACTCCTTTAGTGAGTGGTTCATACTTAATTTCTAAAGCATTAGCTATTTGCTTGGGCATTACTATAGTGCTAGCCCCTAAATCAATCATTGCATTATGCAGTAGATCCTTACCTACTATCAAAGTTAAATAGAAGGGATCCAGTTTGGATTTGCTTACCTTTGTTGTATCATTCACTAGGGCTATTGTCTGCAGATGAACTATATCTTTGAGCTTTTCTTTTTTAGTAGGTCTTTTCTTGATAACAGTACCTTTTGGCATTGCTTGGCCTTATAGAGCTTATTTTAGTAGTGTCTTCTATTCAAGAATAGCCAATATATTCCATATTGATACTTGTGCTAGAGTCTTCTTCAATTGATCCACCACATTTATTAGTCCCAAAGTTTGAGTTCTTTGAAAATAAGGATATCTTGTTTTTTCTTGAATTTGTGCAGGAATCCCTTGATTCTACACTGGCTGAGGCACTTCTTTTCTAACAGTTATGTTTTTTTGTCCTTAAAATGGAGGATTCTCCATGACTTGACTATTTATAACCTCAGGCTGTTCCACCATCCTTCTCTTTGATCTAGTGTAGTAATCAGATTACACCACTAGTTTTTTGGAGGTAGATGTTTCGTTCAAGAAAATTGATTCTTCATCTTCAACCCATGAGAAAAAAGCATGTTCTAGGTCTATTTATTTCTCTTGTTGTAAGGACATCCCTTACATCTGAGCCACTAGGATTGAATTCTATATACCAAAAGACTGGTAGGCTTGATTGTCACTGGAACTTGCAAACTGACCATCCATTCTTCTTTGCTCTACCACCTTTTGTTGTAGATTACCCATAGGACAATCTCTAGGTGTATGAGCATTATTACAAGGGAAACACTAGGCATTATTATTATCCACATAGTTATTTGAATTGGGAGGAACAGTCTATGAGGGTGTGGGAACTGCAACCAATTGGTTTGCTGGCCGATGGTTAGTTTGTCTTAGAGGACCCTGATATTGGTTTGGCTGAGATGAAAATATGTTTCCTTGATAGCCTTGATATGGAGGCTTAGGAAAAGTATTCTGCTATCTTTTTATATTGATCAGCTCATTAGAAAATGTTCTTAGGATATTCTTGATATCATCTAGCTCAGATGACTGAGTGGGGACAATTTATTTAGCAGATGGTTGAGGATAGGTGTACATAAACACAAGTGGGGATATAGATTTAGGGGATTATTGAGGTAATGGTAAGGAAATTTTTGGGAACATGGGCATGGGAGGCCTTAGAGGCAATTTTTCAACATCTATCAAATTATTCTCAGCTCTGACCGCATAGTCATAAGCCTCAGGCAAATTGTGTCCTCCAAGTGACTGAATCATAATAGATATATCTAAATTCAAATCCTTACGATAAAATACTATAGCCATACCTGGTAATGGTCTAGCTATAGTAGGGATTCTTTCCCAAGTATTTTGAAATCTAGAATTGAAATCAGTCATGGCTTCTTGTGGTGCCATTTGAATGGTAATTAATTGTTGTAACAAAGAAGACTTATCACCCTTCTCTTCAAATCTTTCAAAGAAAAGATCTCTGAGATGATCCCATGTAGATATGGTATTTGGGGTCAAAGACTGATACCATTCTAGAGCATTCCCTTTAAAATAAGTGGCTAATAATCTTATGGCAACATTTTGTTGTGTGACAACATGTATAGCACAAACATCTGATACATCCTGCAGATGTTCCTCAAGTGTTTTAAAGTCTTGCCCACTGAATTTGGGTAGAGTTTTTAGGGCATTCACTAGGATAGGGTCCCAAGTGGCTAGTGGTATTGGGAGAATCAAGGGACTACTAGTGTTTCAGCTTGCATAATTTCTTGGGGTTATAGGGGCTCCCATATTTTCTCTTGGTATTGGTACAAACTAGTTGACTCTTCTTCTTAGACTAGTTACCAAGGGTGGCAAAAGAATACCTAGATTTGTAGCAGATTGTGATCTTGTTATTGGTCCACAGCTATGACTCCTCATAGCTCTCTGGTTCATATGATATTGAAAGAAACTTCAATATTGGTCCCACCGAGGATGCCAAAAAATTGTTGATGATTTAAAATTGTGCTTTGTTTTAAACACCAACAATGGGAAGTTTCAAGATGTGAGACTTACGACTTGAAAAAACATCCAAATTTTTGAGAATCTGGTTCTTCTTTATATCAAGTATATATTGGGAAAAGGGACAAGAATTTTAACAAAAACACAAATGCAAGAAATAAAATCTAACTATGGCGATGCACCTGAATGTAATTCGACCTTATTCCTGAGCACAGTGAAACTATATGTAGGATTCATTTATATTTAAGAGAAAACAAGTGCATGATCAATGTAAAAGATGGAAACAATAGAAACAGAGGCTCACAGCATAGACTACTTTTGTAGTGATATAGAAAATGTCAACAAAGGCATAAGGTTCAATCTTCTTATTTGAATTTTCCAGTCACATAAGAGGCATAAAACATGCACAATTATATAAACTTTTCAACTTATTGGTTGAATATTTTGTCGATCAGCGTACTGATAAACAAAATAGGTCTAATCAGCCAAAGTAGGAAGATAAGTCATCCAAATGTGTAGTTTTACCATACCAGAAAGACACTGATCTCTCCTCTCATCAAGGGGAGGTTCCCTGTAGGTATACTATATATATATATATATATATATATATATATATATATATATATATATATATAAACAAAAAATAATACTCATGGGTGGGACAAACCATCCATCTCTCTTTTTTCAGAGATGATGTGTGCAAATCAAAGGAAAAACTCAGGGGAAATGACAGACAGTAATCCTCTTCTTTTAGAATTACTATTCAGCAAACCACAAGATTACTCCTGGCAGTAATAACAAAATGTAGTGAAGGATGTGATAACCAGCAAATCGAGATACAGCTCAAAGTCTTCGCCTGGATTGCTCAAGAATAAGATATGAAGGACAATGAGGGCACAAAGTCACCTCAAGGTCCTTTAAATAGAAATAAAAAGAAAACAAACTAAAGGCAATTATGGGGGCACAAAGTCTCTCCACAGTTGACTCTTTAGGACATCTTCTTGACTGTTGTCACTAATTCTACTTATTGAATTAAAGGAACAGAAGATATATTGAAGAAAAAGACATAAGAACAATTTCCTCAATAACAAAGATATTACAACACAAAGTCTAAAAAACCACTTGCTTTCTTATTCTAGTAACAAAATATGATTGGCAATTTGAGCTCAAAGTCTCAGTAATGCCTTAAAATTTGGGCAGAGTTTCATTCTAAATGTCAAAAAAGAGCCCCCTATTACAATAGAAGAAAGTCCCTTATATAGCTTCTTTAAGAAGGACTTGGGAACTATCAATACATCATTTTGCATTGGAATCTATTAAGGAGACACACAAAAACTTAGGGGTGCTTTACCCATTTGATTTTATCAATGCAAGGAAATAAGTCACGCTTATTGAAAGTTGCAACTTCCAATGTTCACCTAGCAATCTGATCTTATCTTCATCGTTCCTCCTTGTCTGATTAATTGAAACGGGTCCTAGATTTAATTTACTGTTCTATTCCTTCTCCGCTTTCTGCTGGTCTTGGCTTTGAGATCTGTGAATGTATTCTAGTTTGTATGTTTAAAGGATCAATGGGTAATTCACTGTGTTGAATTTGACATTTTTGGGTGCGTCATTCCTTTGTCTTCTTTCGGCTTTTCTATTTGGCACTTTTTCAGATTGCACTTGCCTTTTTAGGCCTTAAGAAATGACCTATTTTGAGTTGGGAAGAGCCTCCCAAAAGGGTATCTACCCTTCGAACAGTCTTTGAATGGCCTTCAGGCTTCTTTGAACTTAGGCGATGAACCATTCCATTAAATCAAGACATTGAACCAATCATTTGAACCAAAAATGGTTCAAGTTGATGGTTCAATTTGAGTGAAACGAACCGATGAACTAAGCATTGAACTGAATGTTGAACTTGCCTTTGAACCAAGGTGATGAACCAATTCTAAAAATGACCAACTATTAGAAACTAATTTTTTTGATTAAACACACCTGCAAAATTTGTGAAGCCCGTTGAACTTGTAGAAATGAGCCTATTTGCAATCCGTAGATTTTTGAAAAGCTTGAAAAATGAGGAATTTGAATGCTCAAAACAAAATTTGGAAAAATAAGAGATTATTTTGGTCTATAGGACCAAAATAATTCAAATGTTGTCCCAAAAATAGCTGACATTTTTGGGGGACAACAACTAGCTCCAGTTAGAGAACTTTTGTCAATTTCAAAAAGAATTGAAAGGAGTAGAATCCAAAATCTCCAGTGTCTTCATGTGTACCATTGGGTTATGGAGTCATGCTACCTAGAAATGAAAGGCTTCAAAAATGGAAATAAATGAAATAAAATAGAATTAAAAATTGTACAAATATACATATATATAGAGGCAATGATCTGATACTTCAAGAATTGAAGTATTTTAGATGCTTCCCATTGTGGGGCAGAAAAAAGAGCGTGCCATCTTGGTATTTCAATAGAAAGCTATTTTCACCAATGTGTTGATGAATTATAAATGGGCCTCTCTAAAGGGAGTCAAAATTTCCATGCATCCCCTTTGGTTCTCTTCTTTTGTCCCACAACAGGTCTTGGTCCCCAATCTAGAAATCACGATTTCTGGTCTTTTGATCAAAGAGTTTCTTTACCAGAGTTTGATGAGCAAAAATTCTGTCCACCACCATGGTTATTTGTTCTTCCAGCTGAGTTAGGTACATGATTCTTTTGTCAAGATAACTCTCATATGTTTGATCTTCAATGGCCTTCGCCAATTTCAAGGCTAGTAACTCCAAGGTGATTGGTATCTCAGCATTAATATCATAAAGAAGTTGAAAAAGAGACATACCAATTACCCTCTTTGGTGTGATCATGTTTGCCCATAGAGCATCAACCAATGCTTTATGCCATGTTCTTTGATTATCATCTGCTAGCTTTTTGATAATAGTTACCAAATTCTTATTGCTGGACTCAGCTTGTCCATTCCCTTGTGGAAAATAATCAGAAGAATGAGAGAGTGTAATTCCATAATGAAAATAGAATTGCATAATATCTTGAGAGGTGAAACAAGCTACATTATTAGTAACAATTTTGAGTGGAACTCCAAACCTTGAAATGATATTTTTTGAGGAAATTGCATACAAATTTTGAAGTAGAATGCTTAGTTAGGATTGCTTCTACCCACTTGGTGAAATAATCAGTTGCTGTAAGGACATAATCATGTCCATCACTTGAAGATGGGTTTATTGTCCCAATAAAATCAAGTCCCCATTGCTGTAAAGGTTCCTCTATGATTACTGGCTTGAGAGGTAGGGCAGCCAACTTGGGTCTTCCAACAAATTACTGACAGAGTTCACATTTTCTAACCCACTTATGTGCATCTTGGAAAAGAGTTGGCTAGTAATACTTAGCTCACAGAATCTTGTGAGTAGTCACAAAAGCTAAAAAATCTCCTCCACAGGCCAGATTGTGGAAAGATTTTAAAAGCTGGGTTTGTTGTTCCTTGTCTACATAGCGAAGGAATACTCCATCTATGCTTCTCTTATACAGGCCGTTATCCCAAAAGAAAAAATTGGCAGCTTTCAACTTGATAGTCCTCTTTTATTTGTAAGAAAAATGAGCCAGACATTCACCATAAGTCATAATATAGGCAATACCTAAGTACCATTCATTGGTAGTGGAGACAAAAAGGACCGTTGGCATATTTTCCACTTCAGCTTCTTCATGCTTTGTATCTTCTGGTTTATTCTCAGCCATTAATTGGCATAGGCCTTTACCTCTGACTAGCTTTGTTAGCTTGATATCCAGATCAAATTCTTGGATCTTTGTAATCCAATTACCTCTCTTTGTGCCAAACTCTTGCTGAGTTAATATAGACTTGACTGTAGTGTCAAGAACTAAGGCAGTAGTATGTGAATTCAGAATATAGAAGTGGAAATGTTTGACTACTTTTACCAATGCATAGGTGTGCTTCTCTATATTTGAATATTTTATCTCATGAGTTTTGAGAGGGTAACTCATGAAAGAGATGGGGGATTCCATACCTTCTTTGTCCTGTTGAACAAGAATCAATGAAAGAGTATGCTCATATGCATATCTGTATATGATGAAATCTTTGTGGTAATCTGGACAAACCAAGGTAGGGGCATGAGCAATGGCAGTCTTGATATCTTGAAATGCTGATTTACCTTCTTTAGTCTAGCTAAAGACAGTCTTCCCTTTCATCATGTTCACAATATGTCTAGTCTTCTCAGCAAATTTGGGGATGAATCTCTGTAAGAAATTCACCTTTTTGAAGAAAGAATGAATAGCATTTTTATTTGTAGGTAGATTAAGCTCTTGAATAGACTTGACTTTGTCTGAGTCAATATTTATGCCTTCTTTAGACACAATGTGTCTAAGGAGTTTCCCCTCTATTACTCCAAAAATATACTTGTTAGGATTTAAGGAAATACCATTCTAGCGGCAATGCTCCAACACTTGATGTAGGTAGTGTACATGATCAGATCGATGCTTTAAAAAGACTATCAAATCATCAACGTATACCACTATGAATTTACCAATCTCATTTTTGAAAGCCAAATTCATAGCTCTCTAAAAAGTAGCACCAGCATTTATTAGACCAAAAGGCATTCTCTTATATGCAAATGTACCCCAAGGCATAGTGAATGCAATCTTGTATTGGTCCGTCTCACCAACTTCAACCTGATTATAACCTGAGAAACCATCTAGCATTGATAACATCTCTGCACCTGTCACTATTTGAAGTACTTGATCTATAATTGGTAAAGGATAATTATCTTTCAAAGATGCTTGATTCAGATTTCTAAAATCTACACAAATGCAAATTTCACCATTTATCTTCCTTACAGGCACTATGTTTACAATCCATGTAGAATGATGGATTTGAAAGATGATTCTAGCATTTAACATCTTTTGTATCTTAGATATAATAGTACCTAACATTTTCAAATTATATTGTCTCGATTTTTGCTTGTATGGCATTGAGTCGACCTTGAGAGGAATGTTATGGCAGATTTCATATAGTTTGAGAGACTTCAAGTCTTCATAATAATATGCTAAGACATCCATGTATTGATAGAGTAAATAAGTGAACTTGAATCTTTCTTCAGGGGTGCAACACTTACCAATATTGATCATCTTGGGATTTTCTTCAGTAGACAAATTCACTTGATCGAATTCTTGAGAGAAACTCGAGTCTGTTTGCTGTTGTTTAATGAATCTATCATGTTTGTCAAATAGCTTTTCAAGAGAAACCAAGATTTTGGGAATTTTGTTTCCTTTAGCTGTAATAATTCTTCATTTATATCTAAGCTAAATTTAGACACAAATTCATTCTCCTGAGGCTCGCTGCCTTCAAAACATAACTGTTCAAAATTATCTTTTCATTCCAAGAAGACCATGATTTGATGATCATCATTGAACACTTGCCAATGATCAACATTGTTAGGAACACTTGGCCTATAAACCAACTCAATGGTATACCTATCTTCTTTGAAATCTAAATGAGGAACTAAGAGAGTTCCTGAAATAACAAGTGCATCAGCTCTGTCATTAAACTCTCTAGGTATGGCAGAAATATTGAAAGCATCAAAACTTTCAATTTGGTCCCAAACCAAGTTATGGTAGTGGTGTAATATTTCATTCTTAGTTTGGTATGAATTCTTCACTTGACAAACTACTAATTCAACATCCCCTTTGGCATGAAAAAACTTAATGCCTTTTACTTGAGCATCCTTCATGCCCAACAACAAAGATTTGTATTCAGCTGTATTGTTAGTATTTCTAAATTGTAATTTGTAAGATGAAGGGAACATATATCCTTGAGGAGATATCAAGACAATCTCAGCCCTTGAACTGGTAGAAGAACAACTGCCATCAAATTCCAAAGTCTATATTTCATCTGATACTGACTTTTCTTTAGACTTTCCTTCATCAAAAATGGAGAATCCTCCTTGGTCTGTACTACAGCTTACCAATTTTTCTGCTATTCTTAATGAACTAATTTCTAAGTTGATACTTTTAGGTGTTTCATGCACTTCATCTGTAGATAGAAAATAATTACCCATACCTGCAGATTCAAAAAGAATTTGAGCTTCGGGGGCTGATGTCTAAGTGACCACAAATTTTGCTTTCTTTTTAGGGAGCAATCTCTTCATCATGCCTTGGACAGGGATCCTTGCCTCAAATATATCCATGCTTAATTCACCTCCCATGTCCTTGAAAAAATTTCATCCAAGCAAAATGCCATAAGATGCTGGGACGTCAGCCACCAAGACAGTCATCTTGATTCTCTTGGCTGGGAAGGCTACAAATGCAAATTGGGCATCTTTGATTTGTCCCAGCAATGGTACTTTCTTATTCTCCATAGAGAAACATCTCCCAAATGTCTTGGTCAGTGTGAGACCAAGGGATTCAGCCACTTTAGTAGGCATGACATTATCTAAAGCTCCAGAATCAATAATGCAATTTTTCAGTTTATATCCATTTATCAACAATGTAACATAAAAAAATTTAGTCCTACCAAAAGCAGCAGGGGGAGCGGTGACATGGTTGTTCTTGGTGGGTGCATTTATGGCAGCATCATCTGTCACCTTGGGTATCATTTGTTCAATAGGGATGTTTTAATTTTTAACACATTGAACCAATTTGTCTAACTGCTTAGGATGGGACTACATAAATTTAAATTTAGACATTTGAATTTTGGTTCTCTTTATATGGTCAATGATATCAAATGCCTAGAATGAGCTAGGAGCAGAGGATGGGTGTTCATCCTTTTGATTTTTTAAAGGGGGAAGATTGGACTGTGAAATTGAAGTAGAAGGTGTAGGGGTATTTACCTTTCTTGAAACCATTGGGTCCTTTGGCTGGAAAGGAAGAGTGGATCCCCACTTAGCAATTGAAACTACTGATTGAGGTCACTCCTCTACTTTCTCTTTATCAGCTTGTTGAGCTGATTGATTTTTAGACTGGGTGAATACAGCATATGACCCCTCAGCTACATGGCCTTCACTTTTGGGTTCATCCTGATAGTTCAAGAAACCAATATGGGAGTCGCCAGCTAATTTTTCTTCTTCCTCAATGAAGAGATTAGCATCATCTTCAAGATTTAACTTGGATTGGAATGAAAAATTTGCTTCAGCTTCAAGATATCCAACTGCCAAGTTATTTGGAGGCACTTTAAGGGAAATATTCCTCTGTGGGGGAGGAAGGCAATTTTGTTGTCCCTAATTTTTGGTAGCATTGCTTTGGTACGCTTGATTTTGGAAAGTCCTCCTAGGCATATATCTATATGTAGGAGTAGATGGCATCCCTTGTGCGACTTGCTTTCTCAAAGCTAGCATTTCATTTGCAATCTTTTGTATCATTGGGTCAATAGTGACTGTAGGGGAGTACTCAGAAGATAAAGAGGATTTTCCTTTATTAGGGTCTCTCCTTATCTTTCTAGCCAAGATAAGATCATCTTCTACCTCATTAGCCAAGTCTTGAGTAGCAACAAGGTCTACATGTCTGGCCCGTCTTAGCAAGAAACTCACTTTAGCCAATTGTGAGTTGATGAAGAAGCATTTGAGGCTTTGAGCTGTTGGTTGGGTGGCTAAGGGAATCTTGTGCCTCAGCTTGTTGAACCTGGCAATAAATTCTCTCATAGGCTCATGAGGCTCCTTCTTCATCTGAGTGAGCTGGGCTAGCAAGGCATGTGCATCTTTTTCAGGCTTGAATCTTGCTTCGAATTTGTCTTTCAAAGTATCCCAATTAGTCACTGACCAAGCCTGCAGGTGGTAGAACCAGTCAACAACAATGCCTTGTAGTGTCTCCATGAATAGCCTGATTGTTATATCTTCAAATTCCACCCCTATTACTCTATAGGCTATGCTAAAAGCTACAATGTGTTCATTAAGATGAACCTTCCCATCACTAAAGAATTAAGGAAAATTCTTCCTTGAATTGCATGGAAGCTCATGCAGAGGTGGAGTCAAATTCAGGGGACCAAAAGAATTACCCCAGGGTCTTTGAGCCATGATATGATTATGCAAAAGTGGGATCACTAATCCAATTGGAGTGTGGGTAGGCAAGGCTCGACCAATAGTTTGTCCAAGTTGAGATTGTGGAGGAAATAATTCAAAATTACTCTGTCGCACCAACTTAAAAGTAGGGTCTACAACACCTTGGGATTTCTAGCCTCTAGTATATCATGAAGTTGCCAAATTATAGAAATAAAATTGGAAAAGAGTAGGCTCTACTTCAGCTTGAAGTTTGAGACTTCAAACTGTGTGCTCTTTCCCTAGTGAAGTCGCTAAAAACTGTTGGTTGAATATTTTTTTGATCAGCGTACTGATAAACAAAATAGGTCTAATCAGCCAAAGTAGGAAGATAAGTCATCCAAATGTGTAGTTTTACCACATCAAAAAGACACTAATCTCTCCTCTCATCAAGGGGAGGTTCCCTATATATATATATATATATATATATATATATATATATATATATAGAAAATAATACTCATGTGTGGGACAAACCATCCATCTCTCTTCTTTCAGAGATGATGCACGTGGATCAAAGGAAAAACTTAGGGTAAATGACAAATAGTACTCCTCTTCTTTTAGAAGTACTATTTAGCAAACCACAAGAGTACTCCTGGCAGTAATAACAAAATGTAGTGAAGGATGTGATAACCAGAAAATCAAGGTATAGCTCAAAGTCTTCACCTGGATTGCTCAAGAATAAGATACAAAGGACAATAAGGGCACAAAGTCACCTCAAGGTCCTTTAAATAGAAATGAAAAGAAAACAAACTAAAGGCAATTATGGGGGCACAAAGTCTCTCCATAGTTGACTCTTTAGGACACCTTCTTGACTGTTGTCACTAATTTTACTTGTTGAATTAAAGGAACAGAAGATATATTGAAGAAAAAGACATAAGAACAATTTCCTCAATAACAAAGATATTACAGCACAAAGTTTGAAAAACCACTTGCTTTCTTATTCCAGTAACAAAATATGATCGGCAATCTGAGCTCAAAGTCTCAATAATGCCTTACAATTTGGGTAGAGTTTCGTTCTAAATGTCAAAAAAGAGCCCCCCCCATTACAATAGAAGAAAGTCCCTTATATAGCCTCTTCAAGAAGGACTTGGGAACTATCAATACATCATTTTGCAATGGAATTTGTTAAGGAGACATGCCAAAACTTAGGGGTGCTTTACCCATTTGATTTTATCAATGCAAGGAAATAAGTTGCACTTATTGAAAGTTGCAACTTCCAATGTTCACCTGGTGATTTGATTTTATCTTCATCGTTCCTCCTTGTTCAGTTAATTGAATCAGGTCTTAGATTTAATTTACTATTCTATTCCTTCTCCACTTTCTACTAGTCTTGGCTTTGAGATCTATGAATGTATTCTAGTCTATATGTTTAAAGGATCAACGACTAATTCACTGTGTTGAATTTGACATTTTTGGGCACGTCATTCCTTTGTCTTCTTTCGACTTTTCTATTTGGCACTTTTTTAGATTGCACTTGCCTTTTTGGGCCTTAAGAAATGACCCATTTTGAGTCGGGAAGAGCCTCCCACAAGGGTATCTACCCTTTGGGCAGTCTTTAAATGGCCTTCAGGCTTTTTTGAACTTAGGCGATGAACCATTCTGTTAAATTAAGACATTGAACCAATCGGTTGAACCAAAAATGGTTTAAGCCAATGGTTCAATTTGAGTGAACCAAATTGATGAACTAAGCATTAAATCAAACATTAAACTTGCCTTTGAACCAAGGCGATGAACCAATTCTTAAAATGACCAACTGTTAGAAACTAATTCTTTTGATTGAACACACTTGTAGAATTCATGAAGCTCATTGAACTTGTAGAAATGAGCCTATTTACAGTCTGTAGATTTTTGAAAAGCTTGAAAAATGAGGAATTTGAATGCTCAAAACAAAATTTGGAAAAGGAAGAGATTATTTTGGTCTAGAGGACCAAAATAATTCAAATGTTGTCCCAAAAATAGCTGACATTTTTGGGGGACAACACAACTCAAGAAAATGAGACAATAGCAAATGACATTCCTAATCACAGCTCTAGAAAGTCTAAACTCTTGACAACACAGCCTAGACTAATTTTGCAATAACATATAAAATATCAAAAAAAGTATGGGATTTAATATTCTCATTAATCTTCGAGTCACATAAGAGGCACAGAAACATGCACAGTTACATAAACCTTCCAACTTAAGAAGATAGAACAAAAGCATATGATATTCCTAGTCACAGCTCTAGAAAGTCTAAACTCTTTAACAATAATTCTCTCAGAAAATTCTCTCTTGTATCTCCTCCCTCTTTTTTGGTGATCTTTGCACCCTTATTTATAGCCTTGGATTCACTCTAGATTTTCTAATTATTCCCAATATAATGGCCCAACTAAAATCTAACCAAACTAGAAGTGTCTAATAGAAGATATTTTATAGATTCTAAAATGCTTCATCTTCTGGTAATTCATTGGCTGAAACAGATTACAGGATGCTCCCTTCTCTTAAATTCTAGGTAACACTTAGCCAATTTCTTGAAAACCTTCTTATTACTTTAGGAGACACCAGAGGATGACACTTGGCTTGTTTCACAGCACCTATCAAAGACACGCGGCACTTTTCGCATAACTTATACTCTTTTGTGTCTTTGCTTAGGAGTGTTCCACCTTTGCCACTTGTCGCAATCCACTTCCTTGAAACTTCAACAACTTAAAAGAAAATAAAACCCATAGAATTTCTTACCCAAGTAACTTTAAAAGGGACATAGGGATAGGTGTCAATCTATGATGCTTCATTAAAGGACACATGGCAATCTCTGCTTTACCTATCTGGGGTTATGTGGTAGTCTCCACTTCTTTTAGCTACCTTTTTAGAAACCTGTGGAAGATGACACATGGCGGTCTCCGCTTTACTCTATTTATACCATAGAAACAAATGGGTCTCATATTATATTTACACAAACAGCGACACCTGGTGGCTTTCGCTTGATTTAGAAACAACACTTAAGACCCACAATGGTATTTTCTATATTAGTGAAGCAAAAATGAAGATAATTCAGATCACAATATGTGGTGGCTTATGCTTTCTTTTGCTGGGTACGTGGCATCTTTTGTTGCTTTTAGAAAAGCAAAACTGAGACCTTTTGTGACTGCCACTTGGCACTTTCCACTTTATCCTAATACTTAGCTTGTGAAAACCTTTTGCTAAAAAGAGATGAAACGTTGGTACCAATATGAAAATTTGGATGCTGACACTTGGTGCATTCCGCTGAGTTGCTAGGAGATACGTGTCACATTCTGACCAACTCATAAAAAATATGAAAGGTGCCTCAGATGATGACACTTGGTAGTTTTTGCTGAGAAAGGATGCTTCAAATGATGACACTTGTCAACTTCCACTTAATTTCAACACTTAGACAAAAAATGAATTAAAAGGAAAATAGAGCTCGTGCTTTGTTTCAAAACTCCACCATCTCGGACCAAAGTATATGAAGACAAAATTTTACTGCGCACGACTGAAAAACAGAATGAAACGTAGAGTAAATTTTTACTCTACAGTGACATAAGCATAAAATTACATGTTTATAACCTCCTTTAATTATTAAACAACATACAAGAGGTTTTAGGAGCAAAATTTTTCATCATATGTGCTTTTGAGTTCTTTTTCCCATGACTAGTCACTATCAAGGTTTAAAAGAGGTTTTAGACCTATTTGGGGTCGTAATGATTGTTCATAAATAAAAAATCATTAAATGACCTCCTTATAATTGTAAAACCTTATTAATATACTCCTTAAATTTTTCTAAAATTCTTATAATCCCATGCAAAGTGTGAGTAACGATATGAGCATCTGAAGTTGCTCTTCAAGTGGCTTGTTTAACATTTCTTAAGCATGGGATAGGTCTAGATTGGGTTTTGGGTCTCAAAACTCCTTCCCAATACTATGATATGTTCATAAACCTATGAAATATACCTTTCCATTATACATTGCCCCTTTGTATTCTTATGGTACATTGGTCAGGGTGTTGGGATTTAAGAGTTATCTCCTTCTTACTAGCCCTTAAGGACACTTGGCTGAAAACTTGAGTGTTTTTTCACCTATTAAGTGTATTCAACCCTATTATATTATTATTAATTCCCTAAATTTCCCTCAATGAGATTTATAATTCTTGATTTATGCTTTGAGTCTAAGAAGATCTCTTAGGCCTCATGGCTGCCCTTTGCCAAAGAGTGGGCCTAGTCTAATACAAAATAGTGGATATGTCCACTATTTTTGTGTCTTCCATGAGACCATGGAAGTATTATTAAACTCATTACCATGATATATACCAAATTTTAGATCCTGATCATGCCTTTGGAGAACTCAAATCATCAAATTCCCTCAAGACTAGACTATAGCCTATGTGCAGGTTTTCTTAGGCATCTTTGACTATGTGTAGGGTTTGGAAAACATTTGGTTCCATATTCACTTTTATTTCTCTTTGGTTTCAATCATGACCTATGATATACTTTTTAAAACTAAGATGAACCTCAGAGTCCTTTCACCATGTTATCTTACTCAAGTTTCAAGATCAACCTACCCTAGGTAGTATGTAGATGTTCTTCATGCATTATGATTGCATACCTTGATGTTTAGACCTCAAATTTTCACCTTAATGACCTTATAAATGTCCTCAAACTTACTTTAAGATCCAAATTAGGCCCAATCACCATGAAAATTCTTTTTTTTTCACTCCAAGGCTTGATATTAGTCCATTTCTTTGCAGCCTATAGATGCCTCTCAAAGATCATTTGACTATGTATTGTGTGAGTTTAGACCTAACCTCCATGGTATTAACCCATTAAATTGTCTATGAAGTTTTTTATAGTATTATATAGAGTCTCATACATCTTTCAAACATCCTTTGTATTTACCTCTAGGTTTGAAACTAATTTGGCCCCTCAAACAAGCATGTAGGTACTTTAAGAGGGTCTTTTGACTGTATTTTCTTGTTTTTAGGTCTCTCATTCTCACCACTAACATTATCCATAGTTTATATGCCTATTTTAGGTTTTAAAATGGCTCAATATCCTTTTAATCACTGCTCTATTACATTACTTTAGGTCTATAGTCAGTCTATACCACTAGTAGGCCTATAGCTTTCTTTGAGGGTTATTTGATTGTGTTATTTATTCTTAGCCCTCCTCTTCATTATCCTTCATGGATTTTAACTTTCCTACATTATTAAATTTGGTTCATAATATATTCCATACAACTCTATCACTTTTAGCTCTTTATCTTTAGGCTTAAAACTAAATATGCTCCGTTAGCCACTTTTAGGTGACTACTAAAAGGTTATTTGGTTATGTATTCTTGCTATTTAGGTCTCTAACCTTGTCATAATTAATTTTATCAAATATTTTTAACCTATTTGAGGTTTCATTTGGGTTTTCAAATCATTCTCAAACACTCCTCTAAACTTCCTTCAAGTATGAAGATGACTTGACTTTCTGAGTCACCTAGAGGGGTCCTTTTTATGGTGATGATTGTGTTCATGTGATTAGACCTCACCACTACCATTATTAAATCTATTCACCAATTTATGAACTTATTTTATCTCTCATTATGTTTAAAAAACTTTCAAACACACCTCTATTTCCTCTTTGATCTTGTGTTGATAAGGTCCAAAATGAGGACCTATAAACTTGAGGCCTATAGGTCTCATTTGGATAGTTTAGGGCTACAAGCCAACTCTTGGGTATTTTAACCTTTCAATTATTTCAATCCACTTCCCTCATGTTAATACTTAATATTATTAAGAGTTTAAAACAACATCATATCACCTCAACTCACCTTCAAGCCACTATACAGACTAAAGGTATAGTCAAGCAATGCAAGAGGTCTATGTGTAGAGATTTAGAGTATCCTATTTAGTTTGTTCCATTTCATGAGGTAATAAAGGAAAATAAATAATAAAAATATATTTAATAACCTTTTCCATGGATTTGAGCATTATAATACTATTCTTACAGTCCATACAACATGTTATTAAATGAATCATATGTGAACTCTCATTGGAATGTGTGTTTATGGATATTATCTTGATCTTTCTACACTTTCAAGAGTATAATATCATATAAAAAAACTTACAACATGGTATATTATAGGTAATTTATCCTAAATTAGTAATCAAACTCTAGTAGACTTGTTCAAACACTGACAATATCTCCAAAAGTAAGTACACTTGAAGGTCATAGACAAAGAAACACATTTGTAGACAAAATAACATGGATTCCATGAAATTAAGAGAATTTATATTAATAATTAAGCAATATAAACCTATGAATATAACCACCATTAAGATAAAACAAATACTTGTATTAGAATCCATTGAAATAGTTTATACACTAAGACATTCTTTCTCCAAGTGAAATAACTTCATGGAGATGATTAAACTAATAATAAAACCATGAAAATGAGCTAAAATACTTTTAAAAATCACCCTCAAAATAATTCTTCTCCATCAATTTTTGATATGGAGAGACAAGTGCAAGAATAGACCCCTCTTAATTACATAAGCCATAGTGACTTGCTATCACTATTAATAATCATTCATAAATAATAGGCCACCAATATTAAAACCATTCAATAGATTTAAAAATTGGTTGGACCCCTAATAATGGCCAAAATTTTAGCTACTAACACTTTCTCTCCTAGCCGTACCATTCAATGCAAATTTGTCTTCCTGAGCTTGTGAAGGCAAAAATAGAGGATAAAATATGTTTGGAGTGTCAGTTAAAACTAAAACATGATCCAAATATATAAAATGGTTTGAGGGAGCCTAAGGGTCACTTCTAAACCATTTTTAACTAAAAAGTGATCTTGAAAGGCCATACAAGTGCTTGAAAAGTGTCTTTTTACCAAGATTAGGAATTAAACTACAAATTATGTTAGACTTTGACTACTCTTAAACATTATATGATTAAAATATGACATCATGGATTTTTGGAATCATTTTTAAATATTATCCTCTTGAAATGGTATGTCCACCTCTTCTACATGGGCTAAAAGTGGCCAAATTGACATTTTTTGTAATTAGGAGCCAAACAAAATTTAGTGCATGATAATATGATATAAATGACATCCAATCAACCTTTTGAAGTGAATTTATAACTTAATATACCTTTTACCATGTTTGACCATGTACTAAACAAGTGAACTTAAGACTAGAACTTGAACAATGATAAATAAGGACACACATGACCAATTGGGACCATGACAAGACCATGATAAACATCAGACACCTCTATGAAATTTTAAACTATAGTGGGTGACCCAAATTTGACTCAAGTCAAATTTGGTCAACATTCTTGGTGATTCATAGGGGTAGCATGCTTGCAATGCTAATGGACCAGTAGCCTCTTCCTTTCATTCGGTGACCTCTTCTACTGTAATCTAAAACTAATATGCATTCAAAAGATTTAAAACTCACAAAAAACACACAATAAGAAGGAAACACACACTGTGCTTCAAAGTATTTATGGAAAACACACACAGAGACTCAAAGCAACACACTTGTAAACACTAGAATTATGTACCATAAGTATTGTATGACATGTGAATTACGACTAAGCCTAATATCCTAAAATCCTAAAATAGGCTTATCTAATATCCTAAAATAGGTTAAGTCTGAAATGTAGAAGAATCCTCCAAAACCTATTATTTTTATTGTAACTCCTAGAGGTCTAAAACCCCTCTAAAACATCCTAAAAGTATGTACGTAAAACATAACTTAAAGTATAAGGAATTAGATGTCTATATATGAATGTCAACTTATACTTAAATGTTTTTTTTTTGTATATACTACCTAATTCACCTATGGTAATTAATTTTACTAATTACCATTATAATTCTCTTAACTACTCATAATCCTAAAATATCTAAACAAAATCCCTTTTAACCTAGTAAATTTGTATCTTTAAAAACCTCCCTCATAAGCAAAACCTATGTAAATAACGTAGATTTATATTTAGCTAGTTGGTTTCATAGTTGAAAACAACCAATAAGAATTTATCTAAAAAGGGTAGAATCATTATCGATCCTCCCATGATAAACATCGATCTATTTTGGATTGGTGTTGATTATATATACCTGTGCATTGCTCTTTGCAAAGGATGCAACTTTGACTAGAGAAATGCTAATGAAATTTCCATTGCTTGTGTTGTTGATGCTACATGAAAAGTTACATTATAAAAAAATGCCTTGTTATCCTTCAATAAGTTTAGAATTTAAAATATCCATCTCAACCTCATTGAAATATGGTAGTTGTTTTAGTGAATTTTAGCTTATTGTTGAGAAAGAGAAAAGAATAAACTAAGTATGGGTATGGTTGAAGAACATGTTTGATTATGTGTGCATAGAATCAAAATATTGTGAAGAGATCCTCTTTGGCTTGGGAGGATGACCTACAAATAAGAAAGCAATAATGCAAATTTGTTTGTTATACAAATAGTTTAGTGGATTGCCTAGCGATAACTAGATTATGGAAGTAAGAATTTCCTCGGGGGCTATCAATCTACACATTTTAAATAATTAAGTTTATAAACAAAAAATAAATTACTTGTATCAATAATCAAAAGGTACTAAAATTGAACACAAGAATGATTGCTATAAAATAGACTAGGAATGATTAAAATAGTAATAATCTAATTAATACTAGTGATAAATGATTAGGGTCTACTTTACAAAATTAGGGAGGCTTTGTGAACACATAGGGATACAAAAAATTAGATTTACTTAGGGGTAGGTAGATGAAAATAGATTGCTAGAATTTACTGGCACAGTGACTATTGGCAATTGGAATGAATGTCGATGGTTAAGGTGACTATCAATAGTCAGGATGACCATCAGTGGTTGGATAGACCATCGATGATTGAGACAACCATCGACCATTACTATGTGTGGATCTAGGTTGATAAATAGCTAGTTGATGGGATCACAAAGTGATATTTTGGTAGATGGGTTATTGTTGGGTTAAATGCAAAAATCAAATAAAGTAATTGAATGCTAAAAATCAATTATTTATATTATAGAAAGCTAATATAGTGATTGATTAAGGTGATTAAATCATTGGCAGAGTTTGGCATGATTTTGATAGAGTAATAGTACTTGGCACATTAGTAGAGCTATGACATCAAGTTAGCTTTCTGATGTAGTAACTAGTTTACTAGATTGTTGATGATGATTGACCTACAAAAATAAATTTTTGGATGCACAAGTTCTTGATAATAATTATAGATGGATTTCACCTTCCTAACAAGGTGGATGGGTTTGCCTATTGGTGGTTAAGGAGGTGGACTCTGACTATTGATGATCAAGGTGATCATCGACAGCCAACCTAACCATCGACAATCAAGGGTAAATGGTAAAAATAGCTAAAAGGTTGGTTTAAGATAGTTTAGTCAAAGTAACTATGGGTTAGGCTTGGTTAGGGATAGGAAGGCTAAATTGGTCCCAAAGTATTCCTAAGGTGGTTTAGGGGTATTTCAACATTTAGGATCGTAGTGTGCATATTTTTGGTGTCTATATTTTACCCCTTTTTATTATGTGACTTGAATCAACAAGCTATAAAACAAAAAAAGATATCTAGTCAAAGGTTCAATTGCCCTGAGTATAAGAGGAGGTGTTCCCCCTCAAACCAAGAGTTGATAAGGTAAAATGGAATTAGGTATAAGTTTGATAAAGTGGATCAATGTGTCAATGAAGGTAGATGTTATGGAGGTAGGTTATAGGTTGGGTACTAAAGTGAAAACAAACATGCAAAGTATGACAAAATGTGTGATAGTTGAGATCATGCATAGACTAGGTTGTCATAATTGATAACAATAAAGGTCAATGCTAGGAGAATAATAGATAAGTGGACTACGTGATTGCATTTAGGCATGGTAGATGCGTACATATGCAAGTATCCTGAGTGATGTTTATGTTTTAATGGCTATCCAAGGTAGGAAGTGCTCTTAGTGAAAACACAAATTGATCAAGTGTCATGGGTATCTAAGGTAACAAGTGATTTTAGAAAGACATAAGTGGGTCAAGTAAGCATGAGGTAGTGTAAGTTCAAAAAGGTTCAACATGGAAATATTGTCACTATGGTCAAAGGACTAGGTGATAAGCTTAGAATATGGCTCATTATTGACATGTTATTTCCCTCAATTCATCTCTCAAAAGATATTATCTTATGAAAATCTTAAATTGTTAGATAGCTATTACATAGAAAATATAAGGAGAGCATCCTCAAATTGGGAAATCTGAATAGAGGTAATAAACTCTGAGGGAGAACAAAAATGGATTGGCATGAGATATAGACCCCTTTGTTGATCATATCTATTCCAAGATGGAAGAGTTGGGCTCCATTATCAGAGGATCAATTCAATATATGGAAACAAATTATTTAAGCACATTAGGGATTTACAAGCAATTCAGATAAACATATAACAGATGAATATGATTTGAGTCAGCGTGTGGAAAGTAGAAGCCAAAGCTATGAACGCCAATAAATGTTTGTAATGGGACTTGTAAAAGGCAAAGCTTGGGGAATATGATGAGCTCAGCATATGGCTCATTATTGACATGTTATTTCCCTCAATTCATCTCTCAAAGGATATTATCTTATATAAATATTAGATTGTTAGATAGCTATTACATGGAAAATAGATATTTGTCTTGTTTATATTGAACTAAAGACTAAACCTTTAATTTGTCAATAATGTCTAATACATAGCATATTTTAGTGATTTTTGTTGTAAATAATGCTCAAGAAGAAGATACATGTGATGTATAATGAACATGAAATTTTGATCTCCATATAGCAAGACTACAGACTCCACAAGCTTGTTTCTATAGACTCTACAGACTTGTTTTTACAGACTCTACAAACTCATTTCTATGGATTCCACAAGTTTTTTTCTATGGAATCCATAGGATTATTTTTATAGACTCCACAGGTTCATTCCTCCCGACTCTGTAGGGTCAATTTTGAGAATTCTGTAAGGATGAAGCTATAAATAAGGAAAATAACCACCTGCTATTTTATAGGATTTGCTTTTGATAAAGTTGTATATATTTTTGGATCTTAGGACTATTATAGGATAGGATATCTATTTTATTGTAATAATTAGATCTCTTATAAATCCAATCTCCTATCTTTGGATGAATGGATCGACCAATGAATCCTATTCCTTTGCATCCTATTTTGAGTAGATTATATTAGTATAAAATGTAAGATTTTCATATATAATTATATAGAGATATCAGATGATAAAGAATAGATAATAGAGAAAAATTTGTATGAACATATTATAGGTTTTAGCTAGATTGTAATCATTTCAGTTTTATGAATTAATACTTCAATTTCTAGCATTGATTAATATTTGTTCCTGAGTCTGAGAGGAGCAAAGACCCACTCTCCTTAGAACCAGGAAATGTGTATGATATTTATGTTATGTTTTACTAATTTGTTGTTATAATTAATTAAAATCTTTTAAATATTTACATTTATTTATAAAACATCAAAATAAATTCACAGTTTAAAAAGCATTTTCTTATTCCAAAGTCATTTCCTTTCTAAGCAATGTGTGTTTTCTTTTATAGTAAATGTGTGAAACAAATTTCCTTTTGTTAGTGAAGAGTGTGATTTTAATTACCACGTAAGCATAAATAGGAGTGTGATTTTTAATTTCAGCAAAAGAGTGGATTGATTTGATTTCTTCCTTTTTAGCAAAAGCATGAATCACGTAGTTTAAGACACATTTATTTCTTTAGTCAAAGTTAGAATAGGATAATCAAACACCCCCATAAGCAGAATTCTAGATCTACCATCCCATACCCTACTACACATAGCTTTGGACACTATCCCTAGTTGATAAGATATCAATTGAATATTGATTAAATGAGGAGTTAAATGACACTCGTCATTTTTGAAATGCTTCTTCTAAATATTTGGAAACTTATAAATAGTGTCTTCCTATAAGAGATTGATCTTGAGGAATTTGGAGATTGGATTTCCAAGAGATCCAATTAGAAACAAGCCTATGGAGTCTGTAGAAACAAGCCTACAGAGTCCATAGAAATAATCCTGTATAGTCCGTAGAAACAAGCCTATAGAGTCTGTAGAAGCAAGCTTGTGGAGTCCATAGTTTTGCTAGATGGAGATCAAAATTACACGTTCACTATACATTTCTTGTGTCTTCTTCCTCAGTATTCTTTACAACAAAAATCACTAAAACATTAATGACAAAGTAAAGGTTTAGTCTTTGGTTCAATATAAACAAGACAAATATCTATTTTCCATGTAATAGTTATCTAACAATCTAAGATTTGCATAAGATAATCTCCTTCAAAAGATGAATTGAGAGAAATAACATGTCAATAATGAGCCATATTCTGAGCTCATCATCTCCCCCAATCTTTACCTTTTTCAAGTCATGTTACAAACATTTATTGGCATTCATAGCTCTAGCTTCTACTTTCCACACTCTGACTCAAATCATATTCATCAAATTCATCTATTATAAAACTAGTAATGGTTGGCAAAAGGGCATGATTTGTATAATTGATTAAGGGCATGATTTGTTTCTAATTAGATCATAGGATTGTATTGGGAATAGGAAAGGCTGCTCTGACACACAATCATGTAGTCTTAGCATGATTTGTATAGTCCTCAAATCTACTTTTTCATGCTATTTGATTTTTGAATGTAGAATGTAATACCCTCAGTTGAAATTATCCTACATGAATTTTTATCAAGAATTTATTATTATCATGGTCTCTTAGAATCAAATCATGCAAATAAAAATCATAAAGCAAATCCTACTGATCAGATTCAGCACTATAGAAAAATTCTAATAATATTGTTGGCTGAAAAATTTTGTAAGGAAGATGACAAGAGATCCATAGAAGTTACCATCTATAAAATTATTTAAGTAAAAACAAACTGTATTCAGGAGAAGGATTCCTACATGCCAAAAGAGATTCCCCTAATTCGCATGCATCTTGCAAATTTTCTTCTAAATCTTAGACTTTAGCTTCTAATTCTTTCTTTTCATTTTCCAAGAGTTTATTTAAAGAAGTTGCATCTGTATTTTTTTGTTTAAGTACAGAATAGTATTCTTCAATTTGATGTATTATTTGTAAGGCAGGAATACCTAGATCACTTGTTTGACAATTGTGGTCAACAAATACCTTAGGAGGAGAAGGTGCAACATCAGGTGCTTCAGAAGAGTTTACCAAACTCTACAATCTCCTATTTTCCTTCTTCAGATTTTCTACATATATCCAAAGATATATTTATTCACTTTCATGCTCCTTTATTGTTTCCTTTAATTTGTGAACTTTTACTACATGATCATTAGATGTTATATCTAATATTTTCACCAACAATAAGTTGACATGATCCTTGTTCTGCAATTGACTGATCAAGTCAGCAATGTCAACTTTTTTTTGTTGTTCAAGAGCTTGAGCTTGAGAAAGCTGAAAAGTTAACTACATAATAGGATCATTTAGATTAGATGATTCACCTTTCTCCTTGGTGTATATAATTTTCCCTTTATCCATTATAGTTTCAATTGGAACAGGTGGTTGTTATACCATACTTGATTCCTCTATTGTGTGTGGCTCTTCCTCTAGATTTGGCTCCTCCATTATGATTGGAGAGTTCTTTTCAGAATGAATTTCTTCAATATCTACAAGTACAGGGATATTTTGATGTATGGAGGAATGAGATACCATTTTAAGACTTTCCAAAATTTCTACAGCCTCTTGTTCATCTTCATCTATCAAAATCAGCCTTCTCCTTCTTTTAGTCACTCTCTAAGCTACACTCAGTTGGCTTTCCTTCTCAACCATCAAACCCTCAATCTTCTTAGGTTTTGTAGCAAACTTTTATCTTAATTTTATTCTTCCTAACAAGGGAATTGGTTGCATTACAGAATCATGAAGTTCTTGTGGAGACCTTGAAACTTTAAGAATTTGAGACCTTATGATTCTTCTTGAAGAATAAGAAGAAAGAATTTATGTTGAGACTACAGTCTGTGATTTCTTCCTTGGTGTTGTTTTCTCAGATGATGTAGTAGGTAGAGATGAGTGTTCTTGTGGTAAATTTGGAGTTTCTTATGTAGGCAAATTTGGAATTTTTTGTGCTATACTATTCTAAAATTCCTCCCATACCTCTTGTCCTTTCTGAAGGAAGTGATACTGGATAATGAGATGAATAAGGCCATGATGCCTAAGAGAAACACTAGGGGTTGTAGACATAACTTGCAGATCACCATATAAGAAGGATGGGAGATTAATTTTTTACTAAGGGTTTTGTCTCCCATGCTTAAGATGTATTAACATTTTCATGGTGGCTCCCCCTAAAATATTGTGTTGCCCCTCATAAATGATATATTTGAGTACCCACTTGGTTACAGATTTTTAGGGTTTAGAAAGTGAATTTCTACTAATCCCTTTTGATTTTGCCTTAGAATCTACTAGACATGAAGTTCCAGTCTACTCATTACCATTAAACTGACTAATTATATCACTAAATAAAATTCTACCTATAGCTCTCATTCCGTCTTCTAGAACTAGTATAATTTGGCTCATAACTTGAGTTGTAATAGGAATAAAAATGCCTTTCATAATTGAAAATTTAGGGGTGAGATTAGTGATGAATTCACTTACCATTGTTTCATTGAAACCCTAGAGCTTTTTAAATGAAAGGTAGCTAGCCATTGGCTCTAAACACTACCACATAAGCTTTGTCTTTATGAAACTTTGTTGCATTCTTCAGCTCTGATCTCATCTTCTGTCCCATTTCTATGTAGAGTTATAGTCAACTCTATTCCTTTAACTCTGATTGAGGTGTAGACCAATATTTTATTGAAATTGGTAGGCAACAATCACTGAGGATTGGTAGGCAATAATCATGGAGGATTTGTAGTCCAGATCTTTTGAAGTCTATAGAAATGAAATGGTTCATATGAAATGCTATAGCTGCATGAGTTCGTAGTTTGATATGATGACTTAATACAATTAGGTATCACACATTTTTATGGATCATACTAGTCATTTTGTCTCATTAATATAAGATGGGTAAAATGATGATGTGTCACTTTGAAAGTAACAATGATTCATTACTTCATTTAAAACCCCTTTTTATGGCATCCCATCATTATCATAATTGATGACTCAATTGATTATATCAAAGCTGCACACTTATCCATACACCTTTGGCAGCTCAGTTGCATGCTTTTTCATTATGGCATGTGTCATGTCATTCCATTTTGGAAGATTCAAATTTGGGTCATCTCCATAGAATAAGTCTTAATTAAATCATAGATAATTAGTTAATTAAACATAGATAAATAAAATATGTCTTAATTACTTTGACCTTAGATGTATCCTTTGCTCACCATGTGTCCTACAAAAATATTTTTGCATGGATTATTTTATTTCATGGAGATGACCAATCATAGTGATATGATGAGATTCTCCATTTTTTCTTATAATTTTTGTTTTTACCCTTTGGCCAGCCATTGCTGGTTTTATAGCCAACATCTAAGAATGCAACACAATTTCATAATTAATTATACAAATCATTAAAGACAAATTCCTCTTATGCAAATCTTAGATTGTTAGATAGTTATTACATGGAAAATAGATATTTGTCTTGTTTATATTGAACCAAAAACTAAAATTTTACTTTGGCATTAATGTCTAATACATAGCATGTTTTAGTGATTTTTGTTGTAAAGAATGCTCAGGAATAAGATACAGGTGATGTATAGTGAATGTATAATTTTGATCTCCATTTAGCATAACTACGGACTCTAAAGACTTGCTTCTACAGAATCCATAAGCTTGTTTCAACGAACTCTATAGGCTTGTTTCTACAGACTCTACAGGCTTATTTCTACAGACTCCACAGGATTGTTTCTAATTGGATCTCTTGGAAATCCAATCTCTAAATTCCTCAGGATCAATCTCTTGTAGGAAGACACTATTTAGAATATGGCTCATTATTATTTACTTTGTGAATAAAGCAAATTGAGGATGATCTCCTCTATTATTTGATTTGCTTTTGTTTCAGAATATGGTTCATTATTGACATGTTATTTCCCTCAACTCATCTCTCAAAGGATATTATCTTATGTAAATCTTAGATTGCTAGATAGCTATTACATGGAAAATAGATATTTGTCTTGTTTATATTGAACCAAAGACTAAACCTTTATTTTGTCATTAATGTCTAATACATAGCATGTTTTAGTGATTTTTTTTGTAAAGAATGCTTAGGAAGAAGACATAGGTGATGTATAGTGAGCATGTAATTTTTATCTCCATCCAATAGAACTATGAACTCCACAGGCTTATTTATATAGACTCTACAGGCTTGTTTCTACAGACTCTGTAGGCTCATTTCTATGGACTCTATAGGCTTGTTTCTACGGACTCCACAGGCTTGTTTCTATAGACTCCATAGGTTCATTCCTCTCGACTTTGTAGGGTCAATTCTAAGAATTTTGTAAGGATGAAGCTACAAATAAGGAAGTTGGCAGCTAAATATGATAAGAAAGAATCACTCCAGCTGAAATCAAATAAGGAAAATAACCATCTGCTATTTTTTAGGATTTGCTTTTGATAAAGTTGTATATTATTTAGATTTTAGGACTACTATAGGATAGGATATCTATTTTATCAGAGTAATTGGATCTCTTGGAAATCTAATCTCCTATCTTTGGATGAATGGATCGACTAAGGAATCCTATTCCTTTGCATCACATTTTGAGTAGATTATATTAGTATAAAATGTAAGATTTTAATAAATAATGATATAGAGATATTAGATGATAGAGAGCAGATAATAGAGGAAAATTTATATGAGTATATTAAAGGTTTTAGCTAAATTGTAATCATTTTAATTTTATGAAATAATACTTTAGTTTTTAACATTGATTAATCTTTGTTCCTAAGTTCAAGAGGAGCAAGGGCCCACTCTCCTTGGAACCAGGAACTGTGTAGGATATTTATGTTATGTTTTACTAATTCATTATTATAATTAATTATAATCTTGTTAATATTTATATTTATTCATAAAAAAATCAAAATAAATTCATAGTTTAAAAAGCATTTTCTTATTCTAAAGTCATTTCATTTCTAAGCAATGTGTTTTTTATTTTATAGCAAACGTGTGAAACAAATTTCCTTTTATTAGTGAAGAGTGTGATTTTACTTTCCACACAAGTGTAAATAGGAGTGTGATTTTTACTTTTAGAAAAAGAGTGGATTGATTTGATTTTTTCCTTTTCAACAAAAGAGTGAATCACGTAGTTTAGGACACATTTATTTCTTTATTCAAAGTTAGAATAGGACAATCAAACACCCCCATAAGCAACCTTATAGATCTACCATCCCATACCTTATTATAGATAGCTTTGGACACTAGCCCTGGTTGATAAGACATCAATTGAATATTGATTAAATGAGAAGTTAAATGACACTCATCTTTTTTTGTGCCATTATTAGGGAACATAAGGTGTTAGTAAGGTAATAATTATTGGTCTAGAGTGAAAAATAGAAAATATTGTAAAAACCCATAAAATCCAATAAAAATTCAATAAATTAATGTACCATCTTAGAGATTCTAAAGGATGATTCATCTCAAAGTTTCCACCAAGAACACAAGTGGACACTCCTTCAACATCTATGAGTAGTGAACCAAAAGTTACAATTGAAACCTATTTGCAAGAATCTTCTAAAACTTGGATAAAAACCAGGTCATTACCACAAGCAAGCCCCATAGGACAAATTCCTCAAGATCAATCTCTTACAGGAAGACACTATTTAGAAGTTTCCAAGGATTTAGAAGAAGCATTTCAAAAATCTATAACTAAAGAAAATTTTGAGAATTTTGAACAACCCATAACTAATACCATATATATTTAGTGGGAAGATCATCCCAGATTTGAAACATCATCAAAAGAAGAAATGACTCTCCAACAAAATCAACAACTTGCACAACCAAGAAGGACTTTTTCTTTTTCTATTGTTACAGATCCTAATCATCAAACCTCCATGATAAATATTTCACTAGCTAATCTACCAAATTTTTGGGCAAGATATATAGAAGATCCTAATCAATTCTTGTTTGAGTTTAAGGTGTTATGTCAAACATATGATTACAAAATAGATAGCCAAAAATTAAAACAATAGATAGTTCATGGGTTTACTTGGCAATTCTATTAGAACATAGGATGACATGGAAATATAATTCTTGAACAAATACCAAGATTACTGCCGAGTGTGAGAAAGAAATGAGGATTTCTTCAAAATCAAATAGAATGAGGATGAATCTTTAGAGGATTATTTGGATAGATTCATGTTCACTCATAAAAGAATCAATTATCCACTCACTGAAGATGTCTAGAAATTAGTTTTCTTTAAAGGGTTGGATGAAGATACTAGAGATGTCTTAAATCTGATGGGAGGTGGAGATATAAATAAGTTGGCTTTCGATCATATTTATGAGCTTTGTACCAACTACTCTCAAATGAAACCTGGAATTAGGAAAGGAAAATTTGGGAAATCTAATGAAGTGGGTAAGTTAATGGAAGAATTTGATAATATAAAGATAGATATCCTAGTTACACTAAATAGTAATTTATATGGCCTTAAAGCTAAGGCAAACGCAACATAACTCTTAGTAATATATTTCCTAAGTGCAGATAGAAACACACCCTTAGATACTTCCCCTAGATAGAACCAATGTTTCATCATGCAGGATCTATGATGCAACAGATCATGATACCAACATTGTACCCTTCTACTTGTTTTAAAGAATCAAATGAAAACACAAATCTATTATACTGAAGAAGTAAATTATATTTAGAGATAAAACTTTGCCCCACAAAACTAGGCTTAAGGATAGTTTAAATCAATAAATCTAGTTAATCCATGGATGGCACCATGGAATGTTTCAGTTCCTTCACCATTTTAGAATCACCTCTAAATTCTATAAATTCAAAATCCATGGATATGACAAGATTGGATGCCAACACCCCCATGGATGGTGCCACATCTATAGCAACAATGGGTACCATAGCAATAATGGATGATATAGCCATATCAACAATGAATCAGTAGTGGAACCCATAGCCATAATTCACCCAACCAAGAAGACCACTTCAATAGAAAACTATTATGCCACCCCAAATTATTAGCAACAAGGACAAATCAATCAACCCTCAATGCCTACACAACCAACAACAAATCCAAAAAATAAAAAACCAACACCTATTTATGTTAATGAACAGGAAGAAATAATCAATGTTGGAGCTATTGAGTATTCAGACATACATTTAAGACCAGGGAAAACTATATAAAAACCTCTAGTTCTCATTTTTAGATACTTGATGAAAATGAAAAAATAGAATCATCTCAATTAAACACTAGAGAGGTTGAAATCAAAATGAGCCCTAAAGCAAAAAAAGAAAAAAAATACTACCCCAGTAGTTCCTTTTCCTGAAAGATTAAAATAAATTGATATTAAACCAAAATCAAACTTGGTCCATGAGTTACAAAATATCAATATTGAGGTACCCCTACTACAATCTATTAGGGATATACCTGAATTAAACAAGATCATCAAAAACATTTGTATCAAGACACCTGGGAGGAAAACAAAATATCCAAGAACCATTCATGTTGATGGAAAATTTATTGATTTATTAGCAAGAAAACTATTAGTTCCAAAATATGTAGATCCAGGAAGCCCAGTGATCATAGTCACAATCAGAGGTAAAGAAATTCCTAACGTCTTGGTAGATTTGGAAGCAGCAATTAATATTATAACTAATACCCTCCATGCATTATCTCTTATGAAAATTCAACCCACAACTACCATTCTTCAAATGAAAAACCATTATGTAACTAAACTAGAAGGGACTATAGAAAATGTTGAAGTACTAATAGAGTCTTAGGAATATCCATTAGATTTCATGGTCTTGCAACCTAAAACAAAGAATCTTAGGTATCCCATAATCTTAAGTAGACCATGGTTGGCTATTGTAGTAGCATTAATTAATTACAAGTTAGGAGGCATGACCATTTCTAATGGAATAAAGTCTAATTGCATCTCTTTGTATCCTCTTGCAAAACCATCAACAAGTTGCATACAAGAACTTTGGGTGGATGAATCAGACAACACATTAAACAACATTTCCTCATTATCTATGATCACAGTTAAAAAACACTTGGAATAATTGAATGGAGACATATATCTAGAATCTACGGACTCTGCCAGTTTAAAATCTATGGACTCTGCCAGTCTAAAAGCTACAGACTCAGCTAGTCCAAAAACTATGGACTACCTTAGTTTAGGATTCTTGGGTTAAATAGAATATTCTAAAACCTCCATGTCTACTTCTTTTATTATTTCCTCATCATATGATCATGGATTGATTTAGGAAAGTGTGTGGAAATTGATAGAACAACAAACTCATTTCTTAGATGCATTCCATTATTCTTTAGCAAGACTGATTCCTCTTGGAAAAGAGTTTTTTGATAATGTAACCATGTTTCGTAAGCTACTTCCTCATCCATGTCCTTTGAACTCATTGATTAGTAAATTCAAACAAATAGAATCCAACTACCCAGGTATAAAATCAATCATGGTATTATCTGGAAAGATTTTGAACATCAATAGTTGGTTAACCAATGAAGAGGAAGATCAACTCTTTGAAGTACTGGAAAGACATACCAGGGCTTTTGCTTGGGATTATATTGACATGAAGGTAATTAACCCCAGCATATGCACTCATCACATTTACATAGAATCTATAAAACTGGTCAGAAAACCACAAAGAAGAATAAACCTAGCATTAAAAAATTAAAAAAAAAATCAATAGTGAAAATCCTTCGAGGGATACTATTGATAATGCATGCCCAGAAAACCAGCTTGCTGGATAGGTATGCATTGCAAAAAGGGCTTTGGCTAGAAAACCAGCAATGGCTAGCCAAAGGGAAAAAATAAAATTTATAAGAAAAAATAGATAATCTCATCATGTCACTATGATTGGTCATCTCTATGCAATAAACTAATCCATGAAAACTTATTTGTGTAGGACACATGGTGAGCAAAGGATACATCTAAGTTCAAAGTAAGTAAGACATATTTTATTTATCTATGTTTAGTTAACTAATTATCTTTGATTTAATTAAGACTTATTATATGGAGATGACCCAAATTTGAATCTTTTAAAATGGAATGACATGACACATGCCATTATGAAAAAGCATGCAACCGAGCTGCCAAAGGTGTATGGATAAGTGTGCAACTTTGATATAATCAATTGAGTCATCAATTATGATAATGACGAGATGTCATAAAAAGGGATTTTAAATGAAGTATTGAGTCACTGTCACTATCAAAGTGACACATCATCATTTCACCCAACTTGTATTAATAAGACAAAATAGCTGGCACACTCTGTAGAAATGTGTGGTGCCTAATTGTATTAAGTCATCATGTCAAACTATGAACTCATGCAACTATAACATTTCATATGAACCATTTCATTTCTATAGACTTAAACAGAAGCTGGTCTATAGATCCTCCATGATTTTTTCATACCAATCCTTAGTGACTATGGCCTACTAATTTGAACAAAAGACTGGTATACACCTCAATCAGAGTTAAAGGAATAGAGTTGATTGTAACTCTACATAGAAATGAGATAGAATATGAGATCAGAATTGAAGAATGCAATAAAGTTCATAAAGACAAAGCTTCTATGGTAGTGTTTAGAGCCAATGACTGGCTACCTTTCATTCAAAATTTCTAGGGTTTTAATGAAACAATGGTAAGTTATTTCATCAATAATCTTACCCCTGAATTTTAAATTGTGAAAGGCATTGTTATTCCTATTACAACTCAAGTTATAACCCAAATTATACAAGTTATAAAAGAGGGAATGAGAGCTATAGAAAAAATTTCATTTAGTGATTTATTTAGTCAATATAATGGTAATGAGCAAACTAGAACTTCATGTCTAGTAGATTCTAAGGGAAAATCAAAAGGGATTAGTAAAAATTCACTTCTTGAACCCTAGAAATCTATAGCCAAGTGGGTACTCAAGTATATCATTTGTGAGGGGCAACACAGTCTTTTAGGGGGAGATGCAATGAAAATGTTAATACATCTTAAGCATGGGAGACAAAACCCTTAGTACAAAATTAACCTCCCATCCTTCCTATATGGTGCTCTACAAGTTATGTCCCCCTAATACTGCTCTTAGGCATCATGGCCTTATTCATCTCATTATCTAACATCACTTCCTTCAATAAGGACAAGAGCTCTGGGAGGAATTTTAGAATAGTATAACATAAGAAACCCAAAATTTACCATAGGAACACTCATCTCCACAAGGAAGAAATCATAGCCTATAGTCTCAATAGAAATTCATTCTTCTTCTTCTTCAAGAAGAATCACAAGGTCTCAAATTCCTGAAGATTCAAGGTCTCCATAAGAACCTCATGAATATGTAGTGTAACCAATTCCATTTTTAGGAAGAAAAAAATTAAGATGAAAGGTTGCTACAGAACCTAAAAAGACTGAGGGTTTGATGGTTGAGAAGGAAATCCAACCGAGTGTAGCTCAGAGAGTGACTAAAATAAGGAGAAGGCTCATTTTTATAGATGAAGATGAAAAAGAGGCTGTAGACATTCTATAAAGTTTTAAAATACTATCTCATTCCCTCATACATCAAAATATCCCTGCACTTATAGATATTGAAGAAATTTCTTCTGAAAGGAACTCTCCAATCATAATGGAGGAGCCAAATCTAGAGGAAGAGCCACACACAGTAGAGGAATCAAGTATGGTGGAACAACCACCTATTCTGGTTGAAACTATAATGGATAAAGGGAAAATTGTGTGTACCATTGAGAAAGGTAAATCATCTAATCTAAATGATCATGTTATGCAGTTAACTTTACAGCTTTCTTAAGCTCAAGATCTTAAATAACAACAAATAGCTGACATTGCTGACTTGATCAGTCAATTATAGAATAAGGATCATCTCAACTCATTGTTGGTGCAAAAATTAGATACAACATCTATTGATCATGCAGTAGAAGTTCACATATTAGAGGAAACAATAAAAGAATGTGAAAGTAAACAAATAGATCTTTGGATATATGTAGAAAATATGAAGAAGGAAAATAGGATATTGTAGAGTTTGGTAAACTATTCCAAAGCACCTGATGTTGCACCTTCTCTTCCTAAAGTATTTGTTAACCACGGTTGTCAAGTAAGTGATCTAGGTATAATTCCCCTGCAAATACTACATCAAATTGAAGAAGAATATTATGTGCTTAAATAGAAAAACAAAGATGTAACTTCTTCAAACAAACTCTTGGAAAATGAAAATAAAGAATTAGAAGCTAAAGTTCAAGATTTAAAAGAAAATTTTTAGGATGCATGCAAATTAGGGGAATCTCTTTTGGCATGTAAGAATCCTTCTCTTGTATATAGTTTGTTTTTATTTGAACAATTTTATAGATGGCAGCTTCTACAGATCTCTTGTCATCTTCCTTACAAAATTTTACAGCCAATAATATTTTGTAAATTTTCTATAGTGCTAAACCTGATTAGCAGGATTTGCTTTATGAATTTTATTTGCATGATTTGATTCTAGGAGATCATGAGCATAATAAATTATTGATAAACCTTCATGTAGGAGAATTTCAACTGAGGTCACTACATTATACATTTAAAAATCAAATAGAATAGAAAAGCATATTTGAGGACTATATAAATCGTACTAAGACTACAGGATTGTATGTTAGACTAGCCTTTCCTATTCCCAGATTGATCAAATAGAATTTTAACTGTGATTTTTTAGACAATGAGGTTAAAATGCATTATTTATAGGATTTATATGATTGTGTTGTTTCTTTTGATTTGTTTTTAAGATAGATTTTTGATTCAGTGGTGGCTGCAAGTGTAAACAAACAAGACCAACTTTTAGTGCCTCTTAAAAGACGAGAGTTCATGTCCCCAAATAACTTAAGATGGAGTATGAGGAGAGTGTCCTCAATTTTAGAAATCCTAATAGAGGTAATAAACTCTAGGGGAGAGAATACATGGATTGGCATTAGATATAGACCCTTTTTTTCATCATACCTATTATAGGATGGTAGAGTTGGGCTCCACAATCAGAGGAGCAATTCAATATATGGAAATAAATGATTCAAGCACATTAAGGATTTACAAGCTATTTAGATAAGCATATAACAGATGAATTTGATGAATATTATTTGAGTCAGAGTGTGGAAAGTAGAAGCTAGAGCTATGAACACCAATAAATGTTTACAATGGGACTTGCCAAAGGTAAAGCTTGGGGGAGATGATGAGCTCAGAATATGGCTCATTATTGACATGTTATTTATCTCAATTCATCTCTTAAAGGATATTATCTTATGCAAATCTTAGATTTTTAGATAGCTATTACATGGAAAATAGATATTTGTCTCGTTTATATTGAACCAAAGACTAAACATTTACTTTGTCATTAATGTCTAATACATAACATGTTTTAGTGATTTTTTTTGTAAATAATGCTTAGGAAGAAGACACAGGTGATGTATAGTGAACATGAAATTTTGATCTCATCTAATAGAACTACAAACTCCACAGGATTGTTTTTACGGACTCTGTAGACTTGTTTCTATAAACTCTGCAGGATCATTTCTATGGAATCTATAGGCTTATTTATATGGACTCCATAGGCTTATTTCTATAGACTCCACAAGTTCATTCCTCCTGACTCTACAGGGTCAATTATAATAATTCTGTAAGGATGAAGCTACAATAGGGAAGCTGGTGGCCAGATAGGATAAGAAAGAATCATTCTAGCTGGAATCAAATAAAGAAAATAATTGCCTATTGTTTTGTAAGATTTTTTTTGATAAAGTTGTATATATATTTAGATCTTAGGACTATTATAGGATAGGATATCTATTTCATCAAAATAATTTGATCTCTTGGAAATCTAATCTCCTATCTTTGGATGAATGGATCGACTAAGGAATCCTATTTCTTTGCATCTTATTTTGAGTAGATTATATTAGTATAAAATGTAAGATTTTCATATAGATTGTAATCATTTCAGTTTTATGAATCAATACTTTAGTTTCCAACATTGATTAATCTTTGTTCCTAAGTCTAAGAGGAGAAAGGGCCCACTCTCCTTGGAACCAAGAATTGTGTATGATATTTATGTTATGTTTTACTAATTCATTATTATAATTAATTAGAATCTTGTTAATATTTACATTTATTCATAAAAACATCAAAATAAATTCATAGTTTAAAAAGCATTTTCTTATTCCAAAGTCATTTCCTTTCTAAGTAATGTGTGTTTTCTTTTACAGCAAATGTGTGAAACAAATTTCCTTTTATTAGTGAAGAGTGTGATTTTAATTTCCACACAAGTGTAAATAGGAGTTTGATTTTTAATTTCATCAAAAGAGTGCATTAATTTGATTTCTTCCTTTTAAGTAAAAGAGTGAATCACATAGTTTAGAACACATTTCTTTCTTTAGTCAAAGTTAGAATAGGACAATCAAACACCCCCATAAGTAGCCTTCTAGATCTACCATCCCAACCTTACTGCAGATAGCTTTGGACACTAGCCCTAGTTGATAAGACATCAATTGAATATTGATTAACTGAGGAGTTAAATGACACTTATCACTAGGTAAATAGTGTCATAAAATGCATGTGAGTTAGGTTGAAATAGACCAATGATGAAATGATGAGGTGGTCAAGTGGGTTAGGGAAGGTAATCTCTTTAGGTGTGTAAAAATTGGTGGTTATTGCTAAATAGGGTTGTGGTTAGGTGGAAGTAACAAGGTGAGAATCTTGACTGTCGATGATAAGGGTACTCAAGGATGATCATCGATGATCACCTTGACCATCAATGGTTAGGGTAAAACCCCTAGAAACTTGACATGTAAAAATTAAAAGTGAAAGTTATTTTGTTCACTTTGATTACTAACCTAAAATCTCTATAAATTTAGGTGAAAAATGAGCTAACGATGACTATTGAGGTGGGATATTTCTATCTAAGGTAGAGATTTGACCTAGTGGACCAATGAGGATGTAGGGAGCACGTGGGTGTGGATGAGGATGGGTGGGTCTTTGTTTGACTCCTTAATGAAGGTCATGAAATGAGGTAGGGGTATCCTAAATTTGATAGATAGGCATGATTGTATGTATTTGTCTTGGGTTGGGAGGTCAGGGTAGGTTAAAATGTTTGGGTTTGGTTTGTTATGCCCTAGTTTAGGGTTTTTTAGGGAATTTGGGTAAATTAGCAAATGAAATTTGGAACTGATGAGGTAGGTAGGTAGATTGGGATAGGTAGGGATGAGGTTAACAAAGTAGGTTGTTAGGTTTGTCATTGGGGTAGTTTTTGGGGTAGATAGGGTTTAAGTGTTCCAGCTTCAGAATACCCATAATGACCATCAATAGTCAGGGTCAACCATCAATGGTTGACATCCTTAGAAAAAGGATGCCTGACCATCGACATAGTCACCATGACCATCAATGGTTGACTATGGTATAAGATAGGATTGGAAAGTATTTTAAATACTAATTCAAATTTAGATGATTATTTTTAGGTATAGGTTAGCACTGTAGGTTTAGAGAGCAAGCTTAGTAGGTATTGGGTAGATAGGTAGGATGGATAAGGAAATAGTTTAATTACTTAAAGATTAGCATAGATAATAATGGTGTAGGTGACTAAGACATGTTTTCAAATAAATGGTTATGGACTAGGGAGTAGATACAACTGTATGATTGAGTAGTGTGTATCTTCATATAGATCTAGTAGGGGATGACCCCAACTGACTAGGCCCACATGGAGGAGGTTGGGTTGAGAGCTATGAGGCATTATTATCATGTGCATCAAGATGCATCTATGGTCATAGTGCTCATTTAGATATGGTATCCCACTATAAATACCTTCTTATTACTGATTGGTGAGATGATTATATTATCAAAAGATGTTCATACTATCACCTAACTTCCACTCTAAGGTGACATGATCTATCATATAAAGAGGAGTGAGAGGAGCTCATGGATATATTATACAACAATGATAGTGATTAGGTTATATGGCATGCTAGAGGGTTTAGGTATAATGTTTTGTATTAGAGGGCTTCAGGTGAGAGGAGACTCATGACCATACTTATTATTTCCATTTTATGCTTTACACTTCTTGACTTGAGCAATGGGAATTTCTCATACCTATTACTAAGGGTGTTGGTTGAGTTATTGTTAGGTTGGACTATATTCAATTCAGTACCTATTTATCTTATACAAATATATAGGGAGCTATGAGGGTTCAGTGCCCATAGCAGGTATGACATCAATGTTGGCCTAGTTATATATTGTTGGGCCTACAAGCATTTTTGGGTACTAAAGCTAGTGGGATTATCATGGGTAGGGTTCATATAAATATATTTCCCCATTAGTTTCATGTGATAGAGGGATATTTTTTTGTAGCAGGTGTAGGAGGTGGTACACACAATGTGGAGTGCTTTAGGGGTGCATTCGGTACACTAGTGATAAGAGACATCACCTAGAGGCTTTATGTCTAATTTCTAGGATGGACTAGCTATAAGATGCAAACACTCTTCCTTCAGAGCTATAGATGGATTCTTGGTAGGTAGGATGGGGAGGTCGAGTACATCTCATTTGAGAGGGTGAGGAGGTAGTTTGGCCTGGTATAAGGAAATATAGGTCTATTTTATAGGTACAAGTGAGAGGATTCAAAGATATTATTACTAGAGTTTCATCATGTGCCTACTTTCCTAAAATATGAGGAGTCGCCATCCAAGCCTTAGGTAGATGATGACAACTTTGTATATAGGTACATGGCATGGTACCATCCATTATATGTAACTGTAGATGTTGGTGGGGATGATGTAGGTGTGAGGTTGATGGTCATGGATCTAGGTAGCCCTAATAGATAGGCAAGAGTAGCTTTAGCCACTGCACAAGTATAGGTTATAGTGTTATAGGGGTAGGTGGCAACCTTATAGGGTAAGATTACTACCTTATAGGGTTAGATTGATACTCTCATAGGTGATAAGTTCTAGGCATGATGTTCACTTGCCTTGGTTACATAAGAGGGACTCTCTAAGGTAGAGAGAGGAGGAGAAATTGCAACATAGATAGGGCTACTAAGCACTATCCCCATGGCATGATACTTGGATATAATTAAGGAGCTATATTATTATGAGGTGATAGTTTTGACATAGTGTCTATAGGATCCATAATGGGGTGAGTACAAAGCTAGCTTGGTAGGAGGTACCAGTGTGGCATTATTAGGGTAGTGGGTAGTGTTTGTGGCTAAATAGATAGGTACATTTGGGGGATTGGTAAGTATAGTAGGTGGCCAAGAACCAAGATCTAGTGGTGCTCTAGGAGATAGTGGATCCCTTGGGGCATAGATAGGACATAGCTAGATTATGATATTTATGTTTATATATCATTTTGATTCTGGCCTACAAGTTAATGTGGTGAGATGTACATTTTGAGAGAGAGACATGTATATCTTTTACTTGTACACATTACTATTTGAATCATGATGTGTGTGTGTGTGTGTGTGTGTGTGTGTGTGTGTGTGTGTGTGTGTGTGTGTGTGTGTGTGTGTGTGTGTGTGTGTGTGTGATGTTTGTTTATGCTTATGTTCATGGTTTATGGTTTGTGTTGATGTTTAATGCTTATGATGTGATGTTTATATTATGTATGTATTATGCTTAGTCTTTGGATGTTAGAAACTGATATATGCTTAGCTAGGCATGAGATAGTTTTGATATATGGGCATGTTAAATCTTAATGTTACATTAATGAGGTTTAGACATGTGGAGGAAAGTGGTTGATTATTTTAATGCTTATGTATGTTATGGTTTTATTATGCTTGTTATGGTTATGCTTATGATTATGGTGTTGCTTATAACACACATGGATATGGATGTTATGATTATGGTTGTTGCTATCTTGCTTAAGTTAAAACACATGAGGTAAGGTAACTACCAACACTAGATGGGAGAACAAAGAATAAAATCAAGAGACAAAATGCCTTAATGAAAATATTAACTAGTCATGATAGAAGAAGAAGAGGGCACGATGCTTCATCTTTGACAAGGACTAGAACAAAATCAAAGTTGGATTGGACTAATGAACATAATCCTGTAGATTGCTTTGCATTAGCAATCGTTAGTAGGTTAAAAAGGTGTCTTGGCCACATAATGTTAATTAAGATCAAAAATCTCTTGTTTATAAGGGATATGGATGGAAATGGAACCATCTTGTGAGACTAGCATGCCTATTCTATAGGTGTCTAAAGAGCCAGTATAAATAAGACTATGCCAAATTGTGTAGATTGATCGATGTGAGAAGTCTACTTGTGAAAGCTTATTTTATTTTCCACCTTATTATGTTATTTGAGATCTAATTGTGGCTTTCAATATTATTTTTCTTTTGTTATGATTTTGATAATGGGTCTTTTGATTTGTTATTGTATATGGGAAGCTAATAGATGTAGGAAGCTTCCAATAAATTTCTATGCTTTTGACAAATGCTTTACTCAACCATCCTTCAAGGGAGTGGTCTAATTTTATATGCTTTGTTCAAGGATTTGTGATATTTTTCCTTCAAGGGAGCAGTTTACCTTATATTTGTGAAATTTTAGATATGATTATGTAGTGGTCCTTTGAGGGAGTAGTCTATGAATGCTAGGAATGACCCATGATTGATAATAATAAAGGGTTTGTACTTAGATTGCTTTAATTTTGTTTGACATATAATTTCTAATATAGTCTTAAGGGTTCACCTTTACGAAGGAAAAACTAAAATCAAAAGAAGGTTGATTAGGTTTAAAGAATTTCAGGTGACAATGATCATAAAGATCCATCCTATGAAGGGGTGGAAAGTACCATGAGAACCATGCCATGGGTAGAACTGTGGTACCCATTGTTAAAGATAAGGCTATGATAGTGATAGATAATCACATGATTTAGTTTTAATCAGTTTACCATAAAATAGGGAGGTGGAATGTGGATAGATATCAAAGGATGAGCTTAAGTTAAACAAAAGGTAAACTTGATCCTTCCTAAAAAAATAGTAGACATAGGTGTGAAGCATTGAGGGGTTCAAGTTCTGGGTGGCCTTTAAAATAAGATAACCAATAAGCTCCTAATCCATACTTGTGGGTTATAATATAAGGTCTAATCCAATTGAAAGCAAACTTGCCCTGCTTGCTATTCTCCATATTAGTGGCATGCTAATTTTATTTTAGGATGAGGTCTCCAACATTAAATGATCACACTCTAAGGTTTTTTTTATAGGCATGATTGACATGCTCTTGATAGACATGGAGATGGGTAAAGGATTCTAAATGATGCTCATCAAGTAACTCAAGATGAGATAAATGGTGTTGATGATAATCATCCTAAAAAATAAGCTCTTGCAAAGATATGCAGAGAGAGGGTAATTGGAATTCAAAAGGAAAGATATCCTCCACTCCAAACATAAAAGAGAAAGGGATATCACCCATAGGGGTTCTAATGCTAATACGATATGCCCATAAGGAAAAGGGGATGTGTAAATGCCAATATTGACTAGATGCATTGACCATTTTAGTTACCATATTGTTAAGAATTTTTTTAGAGGCTTCATCTTATTCATTTGCTTGAGGGAGATAGGGTGAGGATAAACTTAACATAATGTTGAATATATCAGATAGACCTTGGACTTGCTTGTTATTGAAATAATTTACCAATGTTGCTGATAATCTTTTAAGGAACACCAAAGCGATAGATGATATGATGGTTGATAAACTTGATAATCTTTTTTGCTTTAGTTGAGACTAGAGTAATAATTTATACTTACTTGGTAAAATATCTGATCATAGTGATGATAGAATGGTGTTGCTATGAGGAATGGGGATTGATTTCACCAATGAGGTCTAGACCCCATTGTGAAAAGGGATATAAATTGATGGAAGCTCAAAGACTATGGCTAGGTGAATGATGTAAATTAGTGTGTTATTGGCACTTAACACACTTTTTAACATAATCACAGCAATCTTGGTTAAGGGTAGGCTAGTAATAGCTGAGGCAAAGGATAAATTTATCAATAGTGAGGCCACTAAAGTTTCCTCCACATATACTATCATGCATTTATTTGATGGTGTGAGAGGCTTCATGACAATATAAGTAGTAGAAGAGGAGACCATCGAATTCATGTTTATAAAGGATACCCCTAGTATGGTATAACATGACGTACTATGGATAAATGTTCTTCTAACATTTCAAGAAAGGCCAAAGGGGACTATGTCAAGTTTAAGGTATTCAAAGGTTTGTTGATACCAAAGGTTAGGCTAGGTCTCTTCTACATTGAAAATTATGTGAGAATCTAGTTTGACATAGGAAGGTTGGGTAAGTCTATGGATAATGATAGATAGCTTTGATTTTAAAGGTGTAGATGGTATCTGAGAGGCAAGACAATCTATGATGTCAATGAAATTTTTAGTGGATCATAGGGTTGATTGGATGTGGTAGTGTTCAAATGATGTTAAGAGTTCATCAGCTAATTACTTGTACTCTTATATAACATCATTCTTACACTAGTAAGAGCCATTGATTTGATTTACCACAAGTTGGGAGTCACTAAAGATGTTGATTATTTTAAATCCTAGGGTTAAGGTAGTTTGAAGGCCTATGACCAGGGCTTCATATTCAACCATATTATTGGTACATTCAAAATCAAGCTTAAAGGACAAAATAAGGGGATCACCATTAAAGTGGATAAGGATGATACTAGCTCTACTACCATGCTGACACTTTTATCCATCACAGGAACAAGGTGACTTGATAAGTGAAATCTACCTGAGAGAGGGTCATAATGGACTCATCAGGGAACTCAAGAGGAGAAGGTTGGTTGTATTCTAAAGGTGCCTCAGATAATTAGTCAATAATGACTTTCCCATTAATTTATTTTTGGTGAAGGAACTCAAGGTCAAACTCTACTAAGAGCATAAGCCACTTGCACATACACTAGTTTTGGTATGGTTTAGAGTGCATGTACTTGAGTGGGTTGGTGTTGGTTATGACATAGGTTTTATGGTAAAGGAGGTAGTGGTAAAGTTTTGTGTCCATGAAGACTAAAGCTTAGAAAATTTTCTTGGTATGGGTATATGAAGTCTCATATTCTACAAGCATATGATGGATGTAATATATGGATTTCTCTTTATGTTGTTCATTTTGGTGATCTAGCATTGCCCCTAGGGAATGGTCAGTGGTAGAGATATAAAGGTATAAAGGTTGGTAATCCTTGGTAAGGGTAAGGATAGGTGGAGACAAAAGGTACCTTTTGAGTGAATCAAAGTCCTTTTGGTAGTCTCTATTCTACTTAAAAGATAAATCCTTCTTGCGAAGGTGGTGGAAGGGTTGACATCAGTCCAAAAGCTGAGAGATAAAGCAATGAATGTATTGAATATTTCCCTACAAAATATGAAGTTACTTGAGGTTAGATGGAGGGATCATGTCAAGGATTGCTTTTATCTTGGTGGGATCGACTTTGATTCCATGAAAGGAGATAATAAAGCTAAGAAGATTTCCTGATAAGATCCCAAAAATGCACTTCTTGGGGTTTAGGTAGACATGGTAATGGATAAGCCACTCAAATATGATTTTGAGAATGGATAAATGATCCTTTTGGAGTTTATATTTTTTGATAAGGTCATCCATATAGTCCTCTACAATCCTCTGGATAAGGTCATGGAAGATATAGGTTATGGCATGTTGGTAGGTTACACCAGCATTCTTTAGTCTAAAAATCATGACCCTATAGTATAAGGTTCCCTTGGTAAAGGTGGTTTTATATTAATCTTCAGGTGAAATTAGGATCTAGTTGTATTCTAAGAATCCATCCATAAAAGATAACATCTTTTGGTCAGTTTAAGATCAACTAGCTAGTTGATTCTTGGTGGGGTAAAGTCATCTTTGGGGAAAGTAAGGTTGAAATCATGAAATTACAAAAAAATGCTTAGTCCCCCTATGGATTTGGTGATAGGTAAGACATTTGAGGCCCATTGGGGGTAGTCAATGGGTTGTATGAATTTATAGATATAAGGTGGTAAATATGTTCTTTGACAAGAAGGGCTATGCAAGGGTGTATGTGTCAAAGCTTTTACTTGACAGGATTGGAATCATGATTAGTGACTATGTTATGGGTAGTAATGGTGCATTTAATTACAATAAAATCATTTTAAGACCAAGCAAAAACTATGTTTTAGTCTTAGAGGAAAGAGGGGAAGTCTCAAAGTTCCTCAAAATTCATTGAGTGGCCAAGTTTAACAATGTGGAGGTTATCTAGAGTGCCCAAGTTAATATCCATGGTGTATTCATTCAACATGGTTGAGTTCTCAAGAAGAAGGAATTTATGAATGGAAGAATCTATGGCACCAAGGTAGGTGAAAATGTAATCATCGTCCTAACACTAAACAATGTTAATGGTAGGGGAGTCATCTCATAGCATCTTGGGATGGGTCAAAGGGATGGCTATGGTCACCTTGTCCTTTTGATAAGTCAGGGGTTCAAGGCTGATCATGTTGATGAAAAAAAAGTTAGGTGGGATGATGTTATCATCCTCATACATAGGCGGAGGAGAGGTTAACAACAAAGGGGTGTCTTCTTCAATAATGGTGGTAGTAGGTTGGGGATGGGTAGTAGGTTGGTGGACCAAATTTGGAGTGCACTAACAAAGTCTACTAAAGGTTGGGGATCTTTGAGTTGGACCTCTATGGATTACAACACCTTAATTAGTGCTTGGTAGTGATGGGGAGAGGTAGAGATCAACTCATACAAACTCATCTTCATCGGGGTCTGGTAAAAATGCTTGAGGAAACTCTCTTGATGGATTATATGGGGTTAGATTGGGAGGCACATAAAATAGATACATTGGGTTTAGTTTAAGATGGAGATGGATGGGTTTGAGTTGGTTGGGAGGTTGAATATGGATACATCTATATAATGGACACCTTAGACTTCCCCTTATCCTTTTGGTGTGATCTCATGACCATGTTGATAGTATGGATAGGAGAAGGAGTTGGGGTAGGAGATTAGTTAGACTCATATTCACCCTAAGGTGAGAGTGGAGGAGTGGGTAAGTGTTGGGTAGGTATGGTTTTAGGTGGTATCATTATAGGGCTCATGGGAGGTTTGTCTATTAATAGATCATCCTCATCATAAATTCAATGCATAAAAATTTGGTGAGCTTTACAATTTTCTATGTCACGTTCAGGTTTCCTATGATAAGAACACACTTGGTGGTCATTATACTAGATGGGTTTTGAATCAAGAGGTTAAAAGGGCTTGATGGGACATAAGGATAAATAAGAGGTTTATAATAACCTATGGAAAATGGTCATGTAGGATTGATCTAAAGGTGGTAAAGGTTTAGTGGTCTTGGCTTTGGTTGTTGAGGTGGAAGGTTGTTTGGAGGTAGGTTTGGTGATAGGTGCCTTAGGTAAGGTGGTGTGCTTGGTTGATGGTTTTGGTTTAGACAAGGAGACCGATGAGCTAGAGTTGGAAGATTATAAGGTAGGTAGCCTGAGTATTATTGGTGCAATGAAGAGAGGTGCATCAAAAATTAAGTATGAAGTTATAACCAAAAGAGGTGGTGGGGTTTTGGTAGAGATAAGGGGATTCTTTCTCAAGGTAGATGAATGAGGTCCCAAAATAGAGGGCAAGGTTGAAGGAGGTAAAATTTGGTCCTTTAGGCCTTTGGGTGGTTTTATCTCTTTGGTTACTTTGGTTTGGTGCTTAGTTGTTGGTTTTGGTGAAGTAAGCTCCACCTTCATAGATGGGTGGTTAAGAATATATGTAGGTAAAGTGCCAAGGTTCTTGATCAATTTGGTTAGTTTGGTTTGAAAAGTTGATTTGGTCACTTGGGGTTTAGGTTTCTTGGATGGCTGAGGGATTATTGGATTGGTAGAAGTTACTATTGGTTTGGTTGATAGGGTAGGAGTAGAAGTGGTGGGTTGGTCTACTAAAGGTATGGTTGGAGGCTCTTTCTTGGTGATATAAGGTAGCCCTAATTGCTATCACAAGGTGGCTTGATCCATGTTAGGGTTGAAGATAAATTTCAATTTCTACACTCATTAAGAGAATGGTTTATAGGTTGGTTTTATTCCCTGAATAATAGACCTAAAAGATAAGCCCATAGGTTGAGACACATGGATGGTAACCTTGTCCTCTTCCTCAATCAAAGGATGCAAGGTTGAGATAGGTGTATCCTCTATGGGAGGAGTAGACATTTAGGCTTCCTCTCCAAGAATGATTTTTGAAGGGGGAGTGGGTTTCTCATTGGTTGACAAGAAAGGTAAAATGGGTGTTTGTCCTGGTATGTCAGCTAAGGGAGGGGTTGATGGCTCCACTACCTAAATAAGTGGAAGAGGAGAAAGGGGGGTTTCTTCAGTTTGGGTTTCTAAAAGAGGATAAGGTAGCTCCACTGCCTCAATAAGTAGAGAGGGTGGGGGATAGATAGGTTGGTGAGTGAGTTCTTTAGCAATGAATGTGTCAAGAACCATGTTAGTAGTATGGGCATCATGAGAACATTCAACCATGTTACTCTCATTATTAGCAAGTGGATGGTTGGGAAAAGGTTTCCTAAATATGTCAAGTGCTTGGTTTGATGGTGTATTAGGGTTGTCTAATGCGATCTCCCCCTTGTCAATAAGGGATTGGACAAGGCTCTTGAAGCTATTACACCTACTAACCTCATGCTCTATCACTTGATGGAAGGCACATAGATCATTCTCATTGTAAAAACTAGGTGTAGGATGAGAAGAGTCAAATTTTTGTGGTGGTTTTATATTATCAAGTTAAATTATATTATCTTTAAATAATTTCTCCAAAATTGAAGCATAAGATTCTCCAAGTGGAGTAAATTTCTTCTGGCTACTAAAGTTTTGGTTCTTCATGTTTTTATTTAAGTAACTAGAGGAATTTGGTTAGTTAACTAATGGTGGAGGAGTGGCTTTAAGGACAACTACATTCATGGTTCCCTTGCCCCTGGTATTGGTATTGGACTAGTTGTTTAGTTTGGAAGAAGAGGCCTCATTGGTTTATAGGTGGAGTTCTTGTTCTTCAGTTTTAGCTTCCTTTCATCAATGGACCTATCATCTAACTTATGCACCATGGCAAAAGATTCATCAAAGCTGTGGAAGCTTTAGACACATAGTGTAGAGGATATATGCTTGGCACATACCTGAGCAAAGATATCTATGAGTTTGAGTTGAGGCAAGGAAAAAGAGAGTTGGTTAATTAAGCTCCTCTAATGAGCCACAAAATTAAAAATGGATTCATCCTCAAACTATTGGATACAATAGAGGTTGGTGATAGAAAATTTCTTCAAGATATTAATTAAAAAATGATCTAATAAGGTTTGAGCCAATTGGGTGAAGGATAAAAGGGAGTGCTTGGGTATGGCACTATACCAATCCAATTCTAGACTAGGTAAGGACATGGGGAAGGTGCAGAGAAGGAGGGCATCATCATAGGTAATTAGATAAAAAGCATGCATAAATGCCCTAATGTGATTTTGGGGATCCTCCTTACTTTGCAATTTATATAACTTGGATATTTCTCATTGGGGAGAATATGGCCTAATAGGTATAGATAGATGGATGGGCTCATTAAAGATCTAGTCATATGACAAGATGTTGTGAGCATCTAAAATGGATGACTCTAAGGTCATCATATTATCTATAAGCATATTTATTAGGTCCACTTGGGGTTGTGTATCTAAAATTTTGTGAGATGCATACTTCTACGGTGGTTGGGTGCCATACAGATAGTGGGTAGAAGGTTGGGAGGCTACCATATATTGGTATGTGGTTGTTAATCGTTGGGTGGAAGATATATGAGGGTAGGTAAATGTAGGTGGTTGGTTAGTTGGTAGGGGTACATGCCCTTTTAGGTTATGGATGTATAAAATTTTGGGTGTAATGGGTGCTTGTTGGATAAGAGTGATAGTTGGGTTGGTGACCAATGGAAGGGTGGTGACCCTTGTGTTGATCAGTGGTAAGGTAGAGGATATGGACACCACAAGGTTTTGAAGTAGAGTAGTGGTTGATATATTGGGGGTAGATGAAGGAAGTTAGTAATGATATAGGTAGGCACTCCCATTGTGAAGGGACTACAAGTGGCTAGAGGTTATCTTTCTCCTAAGGTGGAGGAGTTGTTGGTAGGAGTGGAAGGTATAAGGGCATTATAACTTTGGGTTGGTTGGTTTTCCATGGTAGTCTCAAAGAGATTGTTGGTGGATGAGAAGGCTTGACAAGCCATCAGTTGGGTTGTAGCTATGTAAATATATGTGTTTCCCATGAGGTGGGGAGGCATGCCATAGGGAATATCTATGGGTGGGGCTAAAGTCAAGATACGGTAAGACATGGTTGTAAGATAACGTTACAAGGCTATAGGATTGGTATCTAGGAAGGTGACAAAGTCTATATCTCCTTAAGGAACCTCCCAAAGGAAGCTAGGACTTCTTGAGGGATGAGGAGAATCTATTGGTTCAAAAATATAGTCTATGGATGAAGAGGTAGAAGAGGTAGGTTGTCTTGGTGATGGCTTTTGTTCCATAAGGTTCTTTAGCTACTGGTGAGTGAAAACCATATGAAATAGGGGAGAGGGAAAATAGAAACACCCTCACTACAATATGTTAAGCCCTATAGTTTTATTTATCTCGCTTTTGGCTTATGCCTTAAGAAGTTGTGTGACTAAAATTGGTTTGTAGAATAGGTACTAAAAAGGAAGTCTAGGGTTTGTTTTAGGTTGTGTTTAGGTGCTAAAAAATAATCTATATTGGAATCAAAATATGGATTTCTATTAGGGTCTACCCCCTCACTTCACACACCATAGCGATAAGGGTGTCAGGTGTTTAGCCAATATATATTGATATCTAGAGTTTTTACTCAACTAGAGAGTTGACTTGGTTCTCCCCTTGGTAATGACCTCCAAATAAGATCATAGAGAAAGGGTAAGGTTAATTCTAGGTGATTAAATCCTATTTGATCCTTGTCTCAAGTTTGTTTTATGGTTAATTGATGAAAGTGGTTTAGTTTAGTGTGTGCAACAAAGAGTGAAGCTATGATAAAATTACTTTACTTTTAAGTTAAGCTATGTGAACTAAAATTTCAAGCAGTCAATGTATGCATTTAATTTTAATCCCAAAATAAAGATTTTATTTCATTAATGAGCACAAAATAGAGAGAATATGCATGTAGACACCGAAATCGTGTCTACCCCTTGGTCACCCTCCCCCCTTGGTCCCCTTGGTCCCCTTGGTCCATATTCCTAACACTTGTCCTAAGCCCCCTCATTTATCAAATTAAAATAATCAAATATTTTAATTTGGTAGCCCCTTTGCCACTTCACCCATGCCACCTCGGATTCCTTCCCTTAGATGCCCCCACCTCATTCCAAGTCTTAATGACCCAAATCCCATCTTAACCCTTCCTCTCACGTCCATTTAAGCCCCTCTCGACCATTTTTTAATGACATTTGACCCTGGCAGCTTGTAAGAATGGACAGAAGGCTAAAATTAGCCTCTATCCCCATTCTTCAGCCACCGACGTCGGCGGTTCTGTCGGCATCGATTTTCTTTAAAACCAATTTTTTGCATCCGTTGCTCCGTCTCTGTGAATGTGAACTCTTTTGCACTTGGCATTCTGTCTCTCTCTCTCTCCCTCTCACACAACAAACACCACCAGCTATAGGTACTCTACAGGAATAGCTCTAGATTGTGAGATCAAAGGTATTGCAATTCTATCAATAGCATCAGCAATAGGTTTCCTTCACTCCTCCTTCAGCAAGCAGGAGGTAAATATTCCTTTGTTTTTCATTTCAGTTCTTATTTTGAATTCATCTATTAAGCAAAACCACTACCTACAACCTTCCCTATCCTTTCCAGAGACGCTGAAAGGCCTTCTCTAACCCTTGTCTCCCCCTTTTTTGCCTCTGTCACTCATTCAGTCCCTTTTCAGACCATACTCTCAGCCCAATCAACCCTGCACAGACTTCCAGACAGTCCCTCTGACCCCAAAAATAGACTCTCTGACCCTCAAACAAAATCTAATACCACTTTGCAGACTAAAAACTAGACCTAAAACTTGTCCCTGGCCATTACCCCGACCGACCTCGACCATTGCCCCTACCGACGTCGATAGATTAACTTACGTTGGTGACATTCCTTGACTGATGCCAGTAGAACCACTGACGTCGGTGACTGTGTAAGGCAGATTGCTGCATAACAGGTAAGCATTTGCTTTTTATTCCTTCATTCTATCTTTATCATTTTTGTTTCTATCAATATTCTATTTTTTAACAGTGGACTGTCATCCTCCAATAAGTCTTTGTGCTTCTAGGATCAAGCTTTCGCTTGGCAATCCACTTTCTAGCCTTCTAACAATTTTTGTGCTTTAGTCTCTTTCTCTTTCAGTGTCATCCTCCACAACCAAAGAGGAGTTCCTGCTATCATCTAAATTTGGTACGCAAGTCCACATCCAGGTACGTACAAACCCTCATCCATTCTTCTTAGTTTCTCATTTTCCTTTCTGAATGTGAAAAGCGAAAATCGTATAGAAACATTTTGGCACGCCCGGTGGGACCCTAGGGTCTTCCTTGGGTTCTTTTATTTCTTTTCATATAGGTGAATTAGGTTTCTCCTTTTCACCTCTTTCTTCTATCTCTTCCTAAAGACACCATTAGCAGGATTAAAAATAACTCTTCTTTCTTTTCTTGCATCTTAGACTAGTCAAAATTCATACTCTTCAACCCTTTCTCCATTTGTCTTCATACGAACTAACATTTCTATTTGGGCTTAAAACACACTGCATCTCATTTCTTCTTAACTGCATACTTAGTCCACATCTAGTAATTAATAACTACATCATGAATTAATCATAGATCACTTATGTTACACAACCAAATCACTTACACAAATCCAACATCAAAACTCACCTGAGACAAGGCCCGACTAGGATTTCATCACCTAGCGGATACCTTACCCGTCCCGGCAATCCCACTTAGATTTCATCACCAAGGGGAAATCCCACTCTGTTCTCTGGTAGAGGATAATCTCTAGGGAAAGTATATTTTGGCTAAGCGAGACCAGCTTATCACTGGGCTCGTGAAGTGAGGGGAGCTTGCTCCTTAGCACCATGCCATGTACGGAACCTAACACAGAATCTTGAGCACCTAAACAAACCTAAAACCATCCATAGACTACTTCTTCTAGGACCCGTCTCAGAAGCCAACCTCCCAAACATATTCTAAGGCATAAGCCAACATGATTCTAAAAGTTGATTCTTAGGATTTAATGCTTAGGGTCTGCCTGTCTCCATCTATTTTTTTGTTTCTATCTGGTTTTTTGAGCTAGTGAGGACATTTTTCTTCTTTCCAAGAACTTTCAAATTCTTTGAGTTTCTAGAAAACATAGTCACCGACATCGGTTTTACCACTGACATCGACAACCCTTCTTCACCGACATTGGTTACCTGACCAACATCGGTAGTATATTTCACCGACATCAATTTTTAAACTGACATCGGTCACTTTCTAAATTTTTCTTCCCCAAAATAGCAAGCTTAAACCCTAACTTTCTTGCTGTCTAACACCATTCTGGTTTTCTAATTTTATGAGACTGAAAAAACATAGTCTTTAACACCTAAACCTTTTTGCTTTGAATGGTTTTGACACTTAGTCAAACCAGAGCTCTTCTTGACCACACGAGGCATCAACTGCTTTTGCCTTCCCCGTCCATAACCAGTCCCTTAATGGAGTTTCATTTAGAGGCTAAACGAACTCCAACCCAGCCGACCCCAACTCAAACTCCCATTATCCCTGAAGGGGACCAAGACTTCGAAAGATTCTTGGACCTCAATGTCAAAGCCTTACAACATTATCTCGTGTGAAGCCAAACATGAGACTCCTTAGGCAACCCAATTTATGGGATGCCGACCTCCTTAGTCGAGATGACGATCACATCAACAGTGCCCACAATTCAACCTATAGACAATCAAGCCAATGCCTCGACTAATAACCCGACCATGTCCTACCTTCAAAATTTAGCCTCTCCTTCTAGACCTACCTCCATGGGGGTTTTGGCACCCCCTCAACCTCAAACTACTCAACCAAATTCTACACCTTTCCAAAACCTAGTGGTCTCTATCCCCCCTATTCTTGCACCTATCAACACAAGAGTAACTGCCTACCCTTCAACAAGTGTGGCCACCCCTTAACCACCTTTGACAGCCCCTATCCAATTAGTGCCTACCAACCCCATAACACAAGTGCCCTTGGCTTCAACATCTACCCCGATGGCTAGCTACCCATATGTTGCACCTACACAAGCGCAACCAACCACGTCATATGCCCCTCTCAATACCTTTCAAATGCCCTAAAACCTAGGGGGCGCTCCACCTGCCAATCCATCAGCTGACATAATCAAAATACTGATGGACAAAATGACTAGTCTCGAGACCTCTATTTTTGGTTCACGCAATGCCCTCTCATATGAGCAAATTTGCAATGAACCCATCCATCCTTCCATCCTGATCAGGCCATATCCCAATTAGTGGGAGCTTCCTAAATTTTCTCATTTCTAGAGTAAGGAAGACCCACAACAGCACCTAGAGCATTTAGACATGCCTATTATCTCATAGCCCATGACGATGCATTACTTCTACACACATTCCCCATGTCGCTCTCTGGTGCTGCTCTCGATTGGTACATCTCTCTTGCCAGCCATTCTCTTTTCACATTCACCTAGCTAGCCCAACTCTTCCTCGACCACTTCTCCATCAATATCACCAAAAAGGTCTCAATCATAGATCTCTATTTTATCCAGTAGTTTGAGGACAAATCCATAGCCAATTTTGTTGCTCGCTGGAGAGGCCTCATCAATCAGCTCTCATTTTCTTTGCCCCAACCCAAACTTATTGAACTTTTCTCTCAGGCCTGCGCCAAGCATATTTCCTCTACCTTGTGGGTTCAAACATTCCGCACCTTTGATGAAGCCTTCACGATGGCTCAGAAGCTTGAATTACATGCCATCGAGGAGAACAAAGTCAAGTTACAAAGTAAGAACCCCAACACCAAGTCTAATGACTCCTCTTCTAAACCTTCTTCATCTAATCCTAAATCTAAGGCATCAGCAAATGCTATAGTCGTTATACCTTCATCCTCTTCACCTTCAACCAACCAACCTGAGCCATCTACGTCCCAAAGCATCACCCACCAATTCTAGTAAAGGTATGTGCAACAACAGTATACTCTGCTCGAAGAGTCATACGCATCTGTGCTGGACAAACTTGTCAAATAGGGGGTTCTCAATCTCCCCCAAATTTGACCGCCTCCACAATTTGATCCCTCACGCGCCATCCCTGCATGGTATAGGGAAAACAATTTTTGCAACTACCATCGTGTTAAAGGCCATGACACGAGAAACTGCAAGACTCTTAAAAACATCATCCAAGACATGCTTGAAAAGGGTGACCTCGTCCTTGACAATCCAAATGCACCACCCAATCAAGGCATAGACATCTTCAAGCAACCATTCCCCAATCATCCTCCTACCCAAAACAATGTGCAGACCATGACTGATGACACTCAAGAACATAACATACGCACAGTCAATATGGTCTCACCCTTCATCTTCGACCAACCTCTCTCATAGACTTAGGAGGTTAGTCAACCCATCAGTCCCTCACATGAGGATGAACCTTCTTCTCCTCTTAGTTCTCCATCGACTTCCATTATACTGGAGGATGCCTCGACCATACTGGCACTGCCAGTCTCACCATCCTCCTTCTTGTTACCTATGGAGGACCCTACCCTTCCTACTCCTCAACTAGAAGTGGAGGGCACAATCATCCCTACCCTCTACCCTCTTGAGGAGCCTCATTCTCTAGTTTCTTCCCCACCAAGGGAAGAACCTGTCTCTCCTCCTCCAACCAAAGATGAACCCGTTGTGACTTCATCATGCCTTGGGTCTGAGACTGCTACACCAATCTCATTTTTGGCCCTGCAATAGTCCACATCTTCTGGAGGACCAAGGCCTCATCCGACATCTTCTCAGCCATTTTCCTAATTAGTGGAGAAACTTGGACTTCTCCCTTCAAGGAAAGTGGAGCATCAGGTATTGTGGGAGCGACTTAAATCTCTTTATCATGCCCGTGCCGTCTCATCTCATGACCCTCCTATGGAAAAATCCCCTAAAACTCTCAACAAAGACTAGACTTCCATTTCTAAACCTTCAAAATTATAACCATCCACCTCAGGACCAAAACCCTCATCTACCCCATCAAAACCAATCAAGTCACTTGGTGTTCGCCCTATCCCTAACCTCACTCATCTACAAGTGAAGGTAGACTTGGACTAGGCCCTGACCAATAGTAGTCTTCAAACTAAATCAAAAAAGGCTGTGTAACCACAGCGGCGAACTCCTCCTCCTTCATCAACATTGCCCTCCATTTTGGGCCCTCATCCCTCGACCATAATCAGAGTCCTCCTCACTCCAACCTCTAATCAAAACAAGTTGCCTCCTTTGCTTCCTTTGCCTACCACAAGCCTACCCTCTCCAAAAAAGTTGGCACCTCTCACGAATAAAGTGTCGTCTCTGCATGTGGCCGCACCATCAACCCACAAGGTGGTACGGAAGCCTCCTTCAACCCTGCCAAAGCAAAAGTCACCAGCATCTCACACATCAATGAGCACGGACCCTTTAGTGGGCTCATACTCTTTGATATTGCACCAACTTTTGTAGACCTCTAGCATAACCCTTCCACATATCAAGCCATTCCAACCCCTCATGTCAAAGCCCTCCTAGTTCGACAATACTAAGATTTGCTTATATCATTATACGCCAGGACATGACACCGAGAATTGTTATGCCCTCAAGGCTGTCATTCACCGCTACATGGAGAAAGACACTCTTCTTCTTGAAGACACTATTGATAGACCCCCAATGCCTTCCCATATCCCTCCATCCTCTTCAACCACATCAACATCTCATCAGTAGGCCATGACCCCTTCATCTCCTTCACCCCCTATCTTTGAAATCAATGCCATCCACATAACCACTAGGTCACAAAAGGATAAGGCAAAAGAAAAAGCCACCATTCCTTGGACCTATCCCTTTGTCAAGCCACCTCAACCGCCAAAACCTAAAATCTCTATCCTTGGCACATTTCAACCCTCTTCTACAGGGATAATCCATGACTCTATGTTAAAAAAACTTCACTAGACACCTGTGAAGATGACTTTGTATGACCTTATCCAAACTTCACCCCACCATCGTCAAGCCCTCATCAGAGCCTTACAGGCAGTGGAGGTCCAACCCGAGGACCCCCAACCACTAGCTACCCTGGTCCACTCATTATCCCCTGTTGCCTCTATCACTTTTAGTGATTTTGAAATTCCTACATCTAACTCAGAAGATCAGGACGCCGCTCTCTTCATCACTGCCTATGTTGATCGAACCCGCATCAAGCAAGTTATGATTGACGGAGGTGCCAGCATTAACATCATCTCCACCCATGCCTTTGATCAATTATCCCTCCCTAAGAATTGCGTATCCAAAACCGATGCAATCTTGTGATCCTTCAATGACACCAATGCCAAAACCATTGGCACCATCATCCTTCATATTTATGTTGGCCTGTGCACAGTCTTGGAGCTCTTCTATATCATCGAAAGAGAGTTTCAATATATCATGTTGCTAGGCCAACCCTAGATTCGTGCCATGGCTTGTGTTCCCTCTACCCTGCACCATTGTGTAAAATTTGAACATGATGGGCAAGTCCACACCATTCCCGCCAACCCATCACCTTTCAAAACTTGTAACATGATGTATCGACCAAATGATGTTTTCATTCCTCTCAAGCCATCAATCCTGACGCCACCCCCATATGCGGAAGCTTCGACCAGTTTGCAACCGACGGTCGCCCTCACACCACCTCTTCAATTGACAACCAAAGACCCCATGGAAGACATCTTCTAATGACTTTCACTTGGGGAATATCGCTTACTTGCCTTAGACATGTTCCAAACTCTGTAAGAGTATGGATAGCTTCACCATAGCCCCAGTTATGACCATCAAATTGGGATGGTTGTGCCTTATGGTCCTCCTCATCTTCGAACCAATCTCGTCTATGGGGGGCTCAATCAAGCTCCTACTGACGGGAACCCTCTCTCTTCACCTCAACCATTCACATTAGACTTCTCATTTCTTGGCAACCCTACCTTTGCACACACCTACCTTTATAGGTGTGCATGGAAGGGTTTTGGCTTTGGGCACTATGAGCAAGGCTCCCATCAGCCCATCGAACTGCTCAGTGATGACAATGCCAAAAAATGATATGGCCTGGGTTTCCAAGACCATATTCAGGCTTTTGTAGACCTTTGCCCCAAACCCACCATCGACCAATCTCCTCCAAGCTTGCCCATTCCTCCCCCTTCACCTACGGAGTCGGTGGTTTCCATCCCTCCTAGTTTTTTTTTGCATAAACACCATCCGCCTGGAACCCCTGACCTATCAGCTAAATGGGGTATCCAGATCTCTCCCTCTCATTTATCCCTCCATGATAGAGGATGAGTCAGCGACCATCAATACTATCCATTGCGTAGACGATGATGCCATTCTTTCTTACATAGGTGTCGATGACTCTTTCATCCAGTGCTCCCTCCCTTCTGAAACCCAGGTTATGTTAAATGAATCAACCATTGACATCAACCTTCCATCTTCCGATGTTCCTCACATCTTAAAGATTGGCCAATCTTTGGACACCCATGAGCAGCTCAACTACACCCAATTCCTCTCAGACCATAGCCAAGCCTTTGCCTAGACCTATAGTGACATGCCTGGCATCGACCCCACCATTGCTACCCATAACATCATCACCAAACCAAAGGCTAAGCCTGTCAGGTAAAAGCTTCGAAAGATGCATCCTCGTGTTGTGCTCCTTGTCAAAGAGGAGCTTTAGTGCCTTCTTTCTATCTCTTTCATCTAACCCATCGATTATCTACAGTGGGTCTCTAACATCGTCCCTGTCACCAAGGTGACTGGGGGGATCCAAATTTGCATAGACTATCATGACCTCAACCTGGCCTATCCCAAAGACAACTTTCCTCTTCCCAACATTGATCGACTTGTTGATCTCACGACCGGTCATGAGATGCTACCTCTCATGGATGGGTTTTCAGGATATAACCAGATCCTGATTGCACTGGAAGATCAACACAAGACTACATTCATCACCCCATGGGGGACTTTCTGCTATCGGGCCATGCCTTTTGGCTTGAAAAATTTAGGTGCCACTTGTCAGCGTGCCATGACTTACATTTTCCACAATCTCCTCCACAAAATCATGGAGGACTATGTGGATGACCTTCTCAGCAAGTCCAAGCTTTGCCATAACCATTTGACCATCCTCAAGATCATCTTCTCTCGCCTTCTTCAATACAATGTCTGCCTTAACCCCAAGAAATGCATCTTTGGGGTCCTCTCAGGCAAGCTCCTGGGTTTCATCATTTCTTTATATGGCATCGAGATAGATCCTACCAAAATCTAGGCTATCCTTGAGATGCCACCTCTGACCAATCTCAAGCAGCTTTGCAGTCTGCAAGGGAAGCTCCAGTCCATCCATCGCTTCATCTCATAGTTCTCTGACTGCTGCCAACCCTTTCATCATCTCCTTAAGAAGGACGTCTCCTTTAAATGGGATAAGGACTGCCAAGAGGCTTTTGAAGCCCTCAAACAATATCTAGTCTCTCCACCAGTCCTCATTCCACCTAAAGACGACCAACCCTTCTACCTTTACATCTCAGCCACCAACCATTCGTTAGGTGCCATGATCACGCACCGAGATGAGCATCACCATGAGCAAGCAATTTACTATATCATCCAAACACTTGTCGACTATGAAACTCGATATACTCATACTGAGAAACTCTATTTGGCGTTAGTCTTTGCCACTACCAAACTTCATCACTATCTTCTTAATCACAAAACCTTTGTCATCACTCACACTAACCCTCTTAAATACATGCATTCCAAGCCATATCAAAATCAACGTATGGCTCGTTGGCTCATGCTTCTTGCTGAGTTTGACTTGGAATTCATCTAATAAAAATCCATCAAGGGGCAAACCATTGCTGACCAACTGGCAGATGCCCCTCTTCCCAACAATCAACCTTCTCAGTGTGAGTTTCTTGACGAGTCTATCACTGCACTTTCCATCGATGACACCATCTATCAAATGACCATGTTCTTCGATGGCTCCAAATGTCAACTCGATGGGGGTGCGGGAGTCATTCTCATCCCACTCGAAGGTGAGCCCATGCCTCTATCTTTCAAGCTCGACTTTGATTGTATTAATAATATGGCTGAATACGAAGCCTTAATTTTGGGACTTCAAACTGCCCTTTCCCTCAGCATCAAGTCTATCAACATCTTTGGTGACTCCTAACTTGTTGTCAATCAGATCAATGGTTCATACCTCTATAAAAATGAAATTTTACAAAGGTACAAAAATCGTGTTGTCACTCTTCTAGCCTCTTTTGACCATTACCTCTTGCAGACTATTCTTCGATCCATGAACAAGTTTGCAGACACCATGGCTTCTCTCACCTCGCATATCCCATCTTCATCATCTTCATCTAGACTTTTTGTCATGGTGCATGATGTGTCGCTGCCTTCATACATTTTTACTAACATCAACCAGGTCAACACCATAGACTCTAGTCCACGGGATGTTTGGTATAAACAACTTATAGACTACTTGACTCATTCTATCATCCCTCCCGATCTCTCTAGCAATGCACAGTGGGCTTTCATCAAATGCATGGCTCAATATACCATGTTAGGGGGTCTTCTCTATAAGCGAGGCTTCGACGGCCTCCTTCTTCACTATCTAACCTTCATTGAAGTGGCTCATGCCATTAAACAAGTCCACGACGGGATTTGTGGCAGACACTTCAGTGGGAACTCAGTTGCCAAGCGCATCCTTTGCCTAGGTTATTTTTGGCCCACTCTTCATCAACACTATAGTGACTATGTTCGACATTGCATCAAGTGTCAGTAGCATGCTAATTTTCTTCATCTCCCTAGCCACACCTTACAAGTCACTTAGGATTTCTAGCCTTTTTCTTAGTGGGGCTTAGATCTCATCGGTGAGATTAACCCTCACTCGTCTCTTCATCATCAGTCCATCATCACCGCCACTAAGTATTTCACTAAATGGGTGGAAGCCATTCCTCTTATCTCCACAAAAGCTGACAAGATTGTCGACTTCATCAACACCCACATCATCTGTCATTTCGATGTTCCTCACAAAATCATCATCGATAATGGCAAGTCATTCAAAAACAAAACCATCCAGAAACTCTATGACTCATTTGGTATCAAGCTTAGTTTCTTTTCGCCTTACTACCCACAAGCAAATGGGTAGGCCGAGGCTTCCAAAAAAATACTGACTAAAATTCTCATGAAGGTGGTCAACGACACTAGGAGGGACTGGCACATTCATATTCCCTTTGCTTTGTGGGCTTACCGCACTAGCATCCAAACCGCTACGGGTGCTACCCCTTTCTCTCTAGTGTACAGAATAGAGGCTATCCTACCTCTCAAAGTATAGATCCCATCTCTCTGCATCTCTCTGCATGACATTCTCTCCAATGATGACTTTTGTCAAGATTGCTTAGCTCAACTTGAGTTACTTGATGAACGCCATCTTGCTGCCCTCAACCATCTCCATGTCTATCAAAATTGCATCAAGCAAGCCTATGACAAAAATCTATGAGAATGAGATTTCAACATCAGAGACCTCATCCTCAAAGAAAATTAGCATGTGACCAATATGGAGCAAATTAAATGAGGCAAATTCACCCCAAATTGGCTCAGACCTTTCATCATCACACACAAGTATCGGTCAGGGACTTATCATCTGTCATCTCTCGACGGATGGCCAGAACCTGAGCCTCTTAATGCATTGCATCTGCGACCATTCTACTGTTAGTCGAGTACTTGTCCTCTTGACATTTAACTTGAGCTAGTCCCTTAAGCAATCCCCGTCCTCTTAATCCTCATTCCATTCAACCCTATTCCCCTAAACAAATCCTCTATAACCCTTTTATACAGTATGGATGCTTTGTCCTAATAAAAGGGAGCCCTTGAACTTTTATAGTCTTGTCCATGACTCAAAATTCTGTCAAAAAAATAAATAAATCAAGATGTCAAAATATCCAAGGTCATAAACTCTAAAAGACAGACTGCTCCCTCGAAGGATAGCTGTACTATCATTGTTTTAGCTAATAGACTGCTCCCTCGAAGGACAGCTATTCAAAAGCCCTTAAATATATAAAGCAAAAATATAGACCACTCCCTCGAAGGATGGCTATGACTAAATCTTTCTACTCTCAGAAGCTTCCCGCATCGATCAGCTTTAAAAATGACCACAAAGCAAATGACATCTCTATGTAGACTTCCCGCATTGATCAGTCTGCTCAAAAAAAAAAAAAGTCATGGACTTGGCTTGTAGTCGTCTCAGGGTCTCCTATAAAAAAGGGCAAGGTTATCTCTACTCTAAAATGGGTTACCCTATCCTCACCCATCATAACACCTACTCAAGGGACTTTGAGCTCATTTTAATGTCAAAAGTGCTTCGATTACCTCTCTAACACAACTTATGGTCAATGATGTAATGCATGAATGGGGCTCTTGGTTCTAACAACCCTTATCTATGTTATCATTTTGGTCCTTGTCAATGAAAGGGTGAATATGCCTTTCACTTCCTTTACACTTTGGTCACATTCAAACTTCATCACTTGTCAAACCTGATCAACTCGACTCTTTTTAGACCACTCACATAACCTATTCACACTATTTTTTATGGACACCAATACACATGGAGACTATGGACTACACAATTTATGTCTGGCATAAACCATTACTTGTTGGCACATAAATAGACTCAATTCATTTTTAGCATACATCCATCACGAATATGGAAAATTGCTAGGGATGACAGACCCCTCAACCCATGTTGCAGAATACACCATCACACAATATGGAAAAGGCTGTAACATCATCTTATCCTCATCATTTCAACACATGACCAAACCAACCTATCGACCAATTTTGCCTCCTCATCTGAACTACATTGGTTTGAGGCCCTAAGACTGGGGCTATATAGGCAGCACTCAGATGTCATGATGCCTTCTGGGGTTAGCTCAACCACCCTCGTTTGTTCATCTCTCTGATGGACAAACTTTCTTTCCTCCTTTTGACCATGACTTGACCTCGTCCAAACCAATCCATAACTTCGACCCTCTTCCTCCCTTTTAGGGAGAACTACATAGGCCTGAGGCCCTAACAACAAGGGATATGTAGGCAGCACTCAGTTGACATGGGGTCTTCTGGGGTTAGCTCGGCCATTCCTTCATCACATTTCTTCCATCACATTCTTTCGTCACCTACCAATCACATCACAACAATCACATATTTTCATAATCATTAACAAAATCAAATCACCATCATCATAATCATAAAACATCATCACATTAATCATTAAGTATCATCATAATCAACATCATCACATTAGGCATATATCATTAAAACATATGAGAAATGATAAAAACATCCATAACACATCAATAAACCAAAATCTCATCATATATATCTGTCCATGAAAGTTTACAATGGTACAATCTATCTCTCTCTCTCAAAAAATCAAGTACATCTCACATCAACAGCTCGCAGGCCGGTATATACATCATATCAAAATTTGCCCTCAAGGCTATGGTTGTGGTGGTGGTGGAAGTGGCTGAGAAGATGTTGTATCCTCTCCTCCCCTTTGATCTACAACATCTGTGCAAATCTGTAGCAGTCGCTCGTGACATAGACCATTGCAAGCTCAACTCTGCCCTCATATCTGAGTATCATTGTATCTGAGGAAACCCCCTAATGGCTCCCTCATAATATGTGATCTCATCCAATGCATTATTATATCTAACTATAGATACAATCTATGGTGGACCCATCTAACCTACTGCCATGCCCTGTAGTGAACCCTGCGACTGTGAAAACCCTGGCTGCACTGACGCTGACTGTGTGGGTTGCTAAACTGGCTGCTAGGGTGGATGCTAAATTGGACCCTATCCTACCAATGCCTATGCCTAGGCTATGACCAACTGACCCTATAAAATAGTGACCTATCTTGTCAAAGCAGCCACTCAACCTGTCAACCCTACCATCTCCCCCTATAATCCTGTGACCTGGCTCTCCAAAATGGTCGCTCATCCTCATGCTGCATCCCTCTCCTGGATGGCAGCATCCCTCTCTTGTCTAGTAGCATCCCTCTCCTACCTCGCCATATCTCACTCCCTAATCACTGCCTATAGATCAAGCTGTGGTCCTACTTGTATCCCTGCATACTCTCCTGCCCACCATGCCGAGTAGGCCTCTGTGCATCCTGGATCTGCTATCCTAGGGCCTGTTGGTAACTCCTCAAAATTTGGTCCCTCTGTCTCCTCTGGCAATGGGAGTAGCACCTTGATGTCATCCCATCTATACAGTTGAAAGGCGGGTGGCACATCCTAAAGCAGCCCATACTGGCAACGCACTCTCTCCACTAGCACCCTCTCAAGATCACTGGCTCACCTGCCCCTAACCCATCTCAGGCTCTGTACCCCAACTAGCTACTCTCCCTGGTCTCTGAAAGCTGGATATACCAAGTACAGTCTCCAGATGATATCTACAAGAATCAAGGCCTCCAATACCCCTCTATAGTAGTTGACATCTCTGACTACCCCATCCATCTGAGTCTACACCATGACCTCGCGCCATCCCCTGAAGCCAACCCTAAAGCTGGCCTGAATTGCCACTGGTAGACCGAGAGGTCAGGTAACCACAATATGCTCATATGCCCAGCAGTGCAAAAGGTGGCCTACACACAAACTATACCGCCACCATCGACTGATCCCCCATAGCTCTCTATATACCTGGGCCAAAAAGACAGGCACCCAGGCAAACACTATCTACTGCTCCAACATGTCTATCAAAACTCTAGTCATAGCGATCAAAAACTTGCCTCCCTCTACATCTGGCAGTACATAGACTGTGATGCCTATCATCATCAGGGTCATTAGCCGATGTGCATCCTCATCTGCCGCATACAGTGGCTCATATGCAAAACTCACTGAATGGTAGCTTGTCTCAGTGACGTGCTCTCCAAACAATGTCACCATGTGTATATCATGCACCTCTCTCAAGCATGCATATAGGTCTACTCTGTGTACCAGTAGCCACAAAATTTGGTACACATCCTTGACTATCACTATCATCTCCCCTATCAATAAGTGGAAAGTGTTGGTGGAATGATCCCACTGCTCGATCAGAGCCACCATCAGGCTCATGTCCCTCACCACCTGACAATATCATTGCAGGTCACCAAGTCCCACTGCACTCATTTGTGCCCACTCCTCTCCAATGATGTCCTAACGCATCCATGTCAATAATGGCGACAGTCGATCTCGTAGCATCAGTGTCTGCCTCGCCTACATCCAACAATCAAACTCATGTCAATGCGACTCCCAATCCCCATGACTCTTTTTTCCTTTTGGGAGACCTAGCTCACCCATTTGCCCTTTCATCAATCTCCTTGACTATCTACTTGACCATCTAAGGCTATCCTGACACTCGAGAAGCCCTTGGCGCAGCTTCACCCCTTTTGACTTGGCAACTTTCAAGCTCTCTCCGACCAGGCATCCACCGACATCAATTTTACAATCGATGACAACACTTACCTAACCGACGTCGGTCACATAGTGACCGACGCCGATAGGAAAGTGACTGACACCGATAGCTGGTTGGCTGACACCAATGAACTCACTGATGTTGGTGACTGGTTCAGCCCTAGAGCCAAATGGGGTGACCCTTAAAAATTAGGGCTTCCCCATTTGACCACCCTTTACCCCCCAAACCTTCCTAAATCAACCTAAACTGACCTACCTGCCCTTCCCACCCTCCTAGCTACCCCTCCCCCTCAATTTCTAGCTAAAAACATCAAAATTTCAAAAACAAAAACAAAACTAAAACCAAACCAATTGACCTCACAACACCTCCTACCTCATCTCATCATCGCCTCTATGGTGGCACAATAGGTGCTGCTAGTGGTGGACCTCCCGCAGGTCCTCCTCCACCCTCTGCCATCTCCTTCATCTCAATTTGTCTGTAAGCTCCACCTGGCCTACCACTGCCTCTACAACCTCCAATCCCTGTCCAAATCGCTCCCTCTCTTCACCAATTTCCCTTTGCCACCTCACACTACTCAACCAGTCAACTTGGAGTCACTTTCACTTAATCACTCCAGAGCTCACTTTTCTCACTGAGTCAACAAATCACAAATGACTTTTGGTGGGCCGCCAATCTGGTTTTGTTAGATTTGGTAGGCTGCCGACGTTGGCATAGGTGTGCCCTATATCACTGATGTCAGTCGATTTATGCCGACGTCGTACGCATTGGGCCACCGATGTCAGTTTTATCACCGACATCAGTGGAATTTAAACCTCCTTATTCTTTGCCATGACCAAAATCATGCCCCAATCAGTTAGATTTCATAGTAGAAGTCCTCTTAGCCTCCTAGGGCACACTTGAGATCACTTTTACCTCCGTCCCTCAACCACTAACCTTGGAGATTGTGACTATCTCCTTTGACCACTTTCGAGACAACTCTGCCTTGGTTGTTTCGATTGCCTTTGCTACCTCGCGCCTAGTTAGCAAATTGTCCAGACCCTCACAAGTATTGGATCATGCACAAGTTGATCCTACTACTTGTGATTTTTTTTGTGTTTTCTAGGAACACTTCCTGAACCTGGGATACCTGGAACACGATGACCCATTGGATCTACAGCTTGGATCGAATAACCCAATCAGCTATGACTAAACATTGGGGCTCAGTTATTTTGATTCTGGCACTCTTCGACCATTGACCATGACAATTTGGCTAACCTATAGCGTGGTGTGGTATACGTGCAATCCCAACCTTTATAGCATTCACACTTGTTCTTCACCCTCTCTATCCATCTCTCTGTCAAATCACCACTCGATCTCAGGTTCCCTTCCCTCGACTCCCGCTTTGAAGGGGGAACACCTCATCTCATACCTGGGGCAACCAACTCCTATTTTTGTCTTGCAGTTCATCAAGAACAACCAACAAGACAAAAAGGGGCAAATGTAGACACTGAAATCGTGTCTACCCCTTGGTCACCCTCCCCCCTTGGTCCCCTTGGTCCATATTCCTAACACTTGTCCTAATCCCCCTCATTTATCAAATTAAAATAATCAAATATTTTAATTTGGTAGCCCCTTTGCCACTTTACCCATGCCACCTCAAATTCCTTCCCTTGGATGCCCCCACCTCATTCTAAGTCTTAATGACCCAAATCCCATCTTAACCCTTCCTCTCGCATCCATTTAAGCCCCTCTCGACCATTTTTTAATGACATTTGACCCTGGCAGCTTGTAAGAACAGATAAAAGGCTAAAATTAGCCTCTATCCCCATTCTTTAGCCGCTGACATTGGTCATTATTTGGCCGACATCAGCAGTTCTGTCGGCATCAATTTTCTTTAAAACCAGTTTTCTGCATCCATTGCTCTGTCTCCACGAACGTGAACTCTTTTACACTTGGCATTCTGTCTCTCTCTCTCTCCCTCTCACACAACAAACACCACCAGCTATAGGTACTCTACAGGAATAGCTCTAGATTGTGAGATCAAAGGTATTGCAATTCTATCAATAGCATCAGCAATAGGTTTCCTTCGCTCCTCCTTCAGCAAGTAGGAGGTAAATATTCCTTTGTTTTTCATTTCAGTTCTTATTTTGAATTCATCTATTAAGCAAAACCACTACCTAAAACCTTCCCTGTCCTTCTCGGAGATGCTAAAAGGCCTTCTCTGACCCTTGTCTCCCCCTTTTCTACCTCTATCACTCATTCAGTCCCTTTCCAAACCATACTCTCAACCCTACACAGACTTTCAGACAGTCCCTCTGACCCCAAAAATAGACTCTCTAACCCTCAAACAGAATCTAAGACCACTTTTCAGACTAAAAACCAGACCTAAAACTTGTCCCTGGCCATTACCCCGACTGACCTCGACCATTTCCCCTACCGACGTCGGTAGATTAACTAACGTCGATGACATTCCTTGACCGACGTCGGTAGAACCACCGACGTCGGTGACTGTGTAAGGTAGATTGTTGCATAACAGGTACGCATTTGCTTTTTATTCCTTCATTCTATCTTTATCATTTCTATTTCTATCAATATTCTATTTTTTAGCAGTGGACTGTCATCCTCCAAGAAGTCTTTGCGCTTCTAGGATCAAGCTTTCACTTGGCAGTCCACTTTCTAGCCTTCTAACAATTTTTGTGTTTTAGTCTCTTTCTCTTTCAGGTGTCATCCTCCACAACCAAAGAGGAGTTCCTACTATCGTCTGAATTTGGTGCGCAAGTCCACATCTGGGTACGTACAAACCCTCATCCATTCTTCTTAGTTTTTCATTTTCTTTTCTGAATGTGAAAAGCAAAAATCATATAGAAACAATGCAAGCAAACAAGAACCCAAGTAAAGACATAAGGGTCCCACCGGGCATGCCTAAATGTTTCAATGAATTTCAGCTTATTATTAAGAAAGGGAAAATAAGAAACTAAGTATACATATGGTTGAATAAACTATTTTATTATGCATGCATGTAATCAAAATACTATGAAGAGATCCTATTTGGATTGGGAGGATTACCGACAAATAAGAAATCACTAAATCAAATTTGTTTGTTAGACAGATAGTTGAGTGGATTGCCTAGTGTCAGTTAGATCTTGAAAGCAAGAGCTTCCTTGGGGGTTGTTAATCCACACATTTTAAACAATTAAGTTTATAAATAGAAAATAAATTACTTGCATCAATAATCAAAAGGTAATAAAATTAAACACTAGAATATTTTATAGAAAATAGACTAGAAATGATTAAAATAGTGATAAGCTAATTAATACTAGTAATAGATGATTAGGGTATACTTTAGAAAATTAGGCAGGGGTCTGTGAACAGGCAGGGACATAAAAACTAAGATTTTATTAGGGTTAGGTAGGTGAAAATATCTTGTTGTAATTTACTTGACCATTATCGGTTAAGATGACCATCGGTGGTTGGACAGACTGTCAACGGTTGAGATAACTTTTGATAGTTATTGTGTATGGATCTGGGTTGATAAATGGTTGGTTGATGGGATCACAAAGTGAGATTATAGGAGATGGGTTATTTTTGGGATATATATAAAAAGTAAATAAAGTAATTAAATGCTAAAAATGAATTACTTATCTTACAAATAGTTGATCAGGTGATTAATTGAGGTGATTGACTCATTGGTGGAGTCTGGCATAATTTTGATAGAGTAACAACACTTGGTACTTTAGTAGAGCTATGGTGGCAAGTTGGCTCTCTAACGTAATATTTGGTTCACTAGATTGCCAATGATGATTGACCTATAAAAAGAGAATTATGGATACACAAGATCTTGATAAAAGTTATAGATGGATCTCACCTTCCTATTCCTCTCTTCTTATAGGCAAGGTGAGAGAGTTGCCATAAGACATAAACTAGTATTCCTAATTTTAACTCACACATGAAATGGTTCATAACTATATTTAGATGAGATATTTTTATAAAATCAAGGTGGATGGTTTTACATGTTAGTGGTTAAGAAAGTGGACCCTCACTATCAGTAATCAACGTGACCGTTGATAGTCAACCTGACTATTGATAGTCGAGGGTAAAGGTTAGAAATAGGTAAAATATTGGTTTAATCTAGTTTATTCAAACTAACTATGGGTTAGTTTTGGTTAGGGGTAAGAAAGTTGAATTGATCCCAAGGTGGTCATAAGGCAATCTAGGTGTATTTTGACACTCAGTATCGCAGTGTGTGGATTTCCCATGTCTATACTAGTGTAGTCCAGGTAAGTTTATTTATTTTTGTTAGCATCTCTATTATTATTCTCTATTTTGTTTATTTTGCCCTGTTATCTTTGATAAACATCCTTTTTATCCCTAGAACATCCTTAGCCATCTAAAACAATCTTATGTCCTTTAATATCTTTCTTTAATCCCTTGCACTTAGATTTCTATCCATCCCTACAAAATCGACATCGATCAATACAAAATCAACATCGATTAATAAAGAATCAACATTGATCTTGCAAATCGACATTGATCTCTATGTTTTTATTAATTTTTCTACAACTTGAGCTTGTTTTAACAACTTGAATTAATCTTGATATATATATATATATATAAGATTAAATATATATATAGATAAAAAATATAAATAGATGTAGATGATCAAGATTAACACACACACACACATATATATATATGTTAATCTTGATCATCTACATCTATTTATATTTTTTATCTATATATATATATTTAATCTTATATATATATATATATATATATATATATATATGTATGTATGTATGTATGTATGTATGTATGTATATATGTATGTATGTATATATATATATATATATATATATATATATATATATATATATATGTATATATGTATATATGTATATATGTATATATGTATATGTATATATGTATATGTATATGTATATGTATATGTATATGTATATGTATATGTATATGTATATATGTATATATATGTATATGTATATATGTGTGTGTGTGTGTGTGTGTGTGTGTGTGTGTGTGTGTGTGTGTGTTAATCTTGATCATCTACATCTATTTATATTGTTTATCTTATCCATCTATCTTAAATAATCTTTATGCATTTATATTGCAAAATATATTTAGAATGATATATATTTTATTTATCAATTTTATCCACTTGATTACATAAATAGTGGACTGACATCCCTTTAAAGAAGTGTACCACTTCCTAGAACTGATCTTGTATCAGGTTGTCCACCCATCTCTATTATTAATCAATCTTGTCCAAGTTGTCTTTGTTTTTCAGGTAGTCTTTCCTAATAATCCAAAATTCCAAGTTTATAAAAACTTTTATAGTCTGCTTGGATTGGAATAAAAACTAAATATTTAATTTCTAATTTCCCTTTAATTAAATCCTAAAATTGTTTTTTTTTAAATATATAATTTAATTATGGAAATTGAAATAATTTCTAATCATAGAGAAGAAATTAAAAAAAGACACAAAAGATTTGTTTACGGGGTTTACCAAATAGCTATGTCCCCAGGTCCACTTTATGAGTGTTCTAATCTATTAAAAACTCTTCGATAATAATTAAAAATATCTCTAAGTATAATAAAAAAGTTTCTATACCAGATATCTATATTGAAACAAAACTAAACCTCTTTTATTTATCAAAGTTTATTACTACTTCTATAATCCAGATATATCTCTATCTACAAAATCCCTCTGTGAAAATACTTATTACCCTTGTAAAAACCACTTGCATTTTATATATCTCAATGCCTCCATGGCATTAGCTAGGCATCGGCTAATAGATCTGCACTAGGAAATCTTTTCTTATTTTCCCCTACCTTTGTACATTGGGTAGACACTAACCAATTTCTTGAATTGGGTTTTGTTTCAACAACATGGCGTTATATTTTTGGTATTTCCTTAGCCTTCACATATTGGCTAAGAATAATTATTTTTTACTCGTAATGGTGAGTTTCCCACTATTATTGGTTGACATCCCAATATGATGCACTTACCTTGGGAGGAATTGTTGTTGATAATTATGCCCAATGCATAGCCTTAAATTGGTTGGCATTAAATATAGAGAGTTTACACCTTAATAAATAGCTAATTTGTACCAATATTGTATGAATTTCAATGTCAGATATATATTGGTATCTCAAAACATTATTATCATAACCCATGCTTAACACTTCACCACATGTTATCTATCCGTAATAATATATGCATTGTATTTCATTTATTAGTTGGTGTCTTACATGAAGATCTCACATCATACTCAATGCTATTGGCACCAAGACTCAATGCCAATCTTTTTTATAATACCATGTAATATTTTTCCAATTTGGTAGTGGTAAATTCTACTTAGCTATATTTTTGTAATGCCAAGGTGTATATTCAATGCCATGCCAAATGTATTGTCCATATGCCATACTGTAATTTGGCATAAAGGTTGCATGCATGTAGTTTGAAGTCCAATGCCCTTCCTCATAATACCATCTAATGCCATAATATTAATAATCCAACACCAATATGACAAATACCTTATGTTCTTTGGAAACTCATGCATTTCAAGATTGGCACAAAAATAGAAGTCAATGACATACAATAGCATGTGTCCCCATGGAGATTTTGTTAAGAAAGATTAATATAAATGCAATTTGAAATAATAGGTAATTATATAGATTAAATAAACAAATGGGATTAATAAATAATAAAATATCTCTAATGGAGATATATATTAAAATATATTTATTAATAAATATATTAATATATATATATTGGTGGCGATTGAGCAAAATTAATTAAAACATTATGGGTAGAGGTGTGGCATTATTGGGCAAATAATACCACATTGACATCTATAACAACAATAATTAATTATAATATAAAGAGATCAATTATTTTAATCTCCCTATATGTATTTTTAACACATTAACATATAACCCCTATAAACTGATCGAAATCATCTAGTGGGAATCCCCTGGATCATTCCTCCCCACTGAGAGCTTTTGGACCTCCAAAATTTGATTTAATTATCAACCAAGTGAGGATATTTTTCCTTCACTTTTTTAATTTCCATCCATTTTGCCTTATTTGAATGCATTCCTTTCAAACCAACATGAAGATATTCAATATCACCCCTTTACATAGTTCTAGTTTTCCTATCAATGATAACATCTTCCTACAACTCATGAAGAGACTCAAGAGTAAAATCATCAACATTAGGAACTTGAATTCCCTCATCTTGATCCATGATCATAGGAAGTTCATAAAATTTCAAATTTTCTACATTAATCACTGAATAAATCTGCATATAAGAAGTCAAATCCAGTCAAAAAGTATTTATACTAATCTTTTCCTAAATCCTAAAAGGACAACACCTGATTGGTTTTAATTTTCTACCTTTACCTTTTAGTCTTTCCTTATTAATGTGATCATCCACTTTGAATTGATGATCAACTTTGTGTTTGTTATGCCTAGCCTTATATTTATATTGGCTCTTCTCTAACTATTTTTGAATAACTTTCTGAATCTTTTGAATTCTTTTACTAAACTTTTTAGCCTTCTTAGCATCACTATTTCCATCCACCACTAAATTAGATTCTTTTTCAAAATATAAGTCCAAAATATACTTAGGCAAATAACCAAAAAAAGTCTCAAAGGGAGACTTTAAAGTAGAAGAATATAAATCATGGTTATAAGAATGTTGCACATAATATAAATGTTCATCCCAAAATTTAGGATGTTTACCACAATACCCCCTAAGTAAATGTACCACTGTTCGATTGACCACTTCTATTTGTCCATCATTTTATAGATGAAAGGCTATGCTTTTCTTTAGATTAGTATCCATCAAATCCCATAAAGCTGACCAGAACTCACCAACTAATAGAGAGTCATGATCGGATATAATAAAAGTGGGTAACCCAAAATGGATCGAAACATTCTTGAAGAATAAATGTATAGTATCCTTGCTTGTAACCTATTTAGTAAAAGGAACCAAAATACAAATTTTACTAAATCTATCCACAACCACATACATATAATCATGCTTTTTTCATGACATAGGTAAACCTCCTACAAAATCCATAGAAATACTTTCCCAAGGATAGTTAAGAACAGGAAGAGGTGTATACAATTCTAACTTCCAATTACTAGGTTTACTTGTAGAACAAATAATATAACCTTTGATATATTTAGATACATTTTTTATCATATGAGGCCCATAGCAATATCTTTGTAATTGTGCAACTATCTTACCAATGCCAAAATGACTTGAAACAAGAAAAGTGTGAGCTTCTCTAATCATGTGAACTCTTTCATCCTATGGAATACATATTTTTCCAAGATGACATAAAAAAAATTTATGCACATGATATTCAAATACTTCTACTGATTTACCATTTATCAAATCTTCATAGACATCCTTAAAATCAACATCTCTAACATATTGTTCCTTATAGCTTTCATTAACAAAAGGACTATGTTGTAAAATAGTAGATGCTACAATAGGAGGTCTAGAAAGCATATCTCCAACCTTATTATGTTTTCCCTTTTTATACCTTATAACAAGATGGAACTACTACAAAAATCCCATCCATCAAAAGTGTTATGATTATTATAGCTTGGATTGTGATTGAAGATACTACAAAGGCTGATGATCCATATGGATGATTGTCTCTTTGACCATAAAATAGTGTTTCCACTTTTTCACACTTTGCACCAAAGAAAAAAATCTTTATCCTAAGTAGGATTTTTTTTACTACTTTTGTGAAGGCTTCTAAATGAAAACACACTGGTTTTTGGTTTTGCATTAATACTATGCCCATTACATACCCACTAGTATCAGTTTTTATTTCAAAAGATTATCGTAAACTGGGAAGTGCAAGAATTTGGGTTGTATTTATCTTTTCTTTCAAGTTATTGAAAGATTTTTCATGCCTTCTTCCCCATTGAAATATCTGCTTAAAACCTATTAAAGCATGTAAAGGAGATGCAATATAAAAGAAGTTAGCAATAAATTTTCTCCAAGATTGAACTACTACAAGAAAACTTCTAACATATATTGTATTATTAGGCCTTGGCCAATTCACTATGGCTAAAACTTTTGTGGGTTCTATTTTTATTGAACCATTCCCTACAACATAGCCTAAGTAAACCAAATATGTTTTTGCAAATTCACATTTTGACATCTTTAAAAATAGTCTATCCTTTTGCAATGTATCTAAGACTTTTTTGATGTGTTTAATATGATCTTCCCGTGTGTTACTAAAGATTAAAATGTCATCCAAGTACAAAATTATAAAATCAATCAAAAATGATCTTAACACATCATTCATAACTTGTATAAATGTGTCAAGTTCATTACAAAGCCCAAAAGGCATACCAAACCACTCAAAAAGACCTTGCTTAGTTTTAAAATCAGTTTCCCAACTATCATGATCACTTTTTTTACTTGGTGATAACCACTTCTCAAATCTAACTTAGTAAAATACTTTGCATTTTTCAAATGATCTAACAAATCAGCAATACAAGGAAGAGGATAGCATTTTTTAACCATAATTTTATTCAAATCTCAAAAGTCCATACACATCTGCCATATACCATCCTTTTTAGGTACCAAGATAATAGGCAAACCACATGGAGAGGTACTTGGCCGAATGACTCCTTTGTCAAGTAACTCCATCACTTTCTTATTTATTTATTCATTCTCTCTATTAACAACCTATATATGCCAATATTAGGGAGAGAGGCATCTTGTTGCAACTGAATCTCATGTTTAATTGCCTTCTTAGGAGGTAAACCTTGTGGCTCTTAAAAAACACCATTGTAATTAGAAATAATCTTTTCTATCTCAAATTGATGTTTAGGATTAGAACCCTCTAAGGCCTTGGATTTTTCATTATCCTTGGATTTTACAATCATGAGAACAAAACTCTTACTTGAGTTTACAAGTCTTTTCATTCTCCTTGTAGAAACAAGAGTCAAATTGGATTTAACAAGATGGGCTCTTACTATGTATTGAATCCCATCCTTTACAAGAACCTATTTGTTCTCTTATTTACAAAATATTTCCTTTTATCATATAAGTAAGGACTACCCAAAAAATTACACAAATATTTAAAGGGACTACATCTATCTCTACTTCATCAATCAATTTAGAAGTAATAACAAACCTCAAGGTGCATGTTTTTGTGACCTAAAAGTTTGCATCATCACACACCCATCCTAAAGGATAGGGTTTTAGATGTGGCTTAGTTTTGAGTTCTAACTTTTTAACAACCTCTTAAAAAATAAGATTAGATTATGATTCACTATAAAAAAAGAGTATCTATTTTAGTTTGTTTAGATATGACTCTTATGTGGAATATCTCATTTCATTTTCTTTTAGCATGTTTAGATTTAGTTTTAGAAGATGAAGCAATAACAAAAGGTTTAGTGTTATAAGAGGAAGAAGTTAAACCTTACAAACCCATGGCAATCACTTTTTTTTCATCACTAGAATCTGATCCCAGGTCCTGTTGAATCAAAACATCATCCTTCTTTTCCTTTTTATTCAAAACCTCTTTGGCTTGAGTTTTGGATGGAGTTTCCAACACTTAGCCTCATCATGATTCTTATTATAATGATTACAGAAAGGTTTTCCCTCCTCTTTCTTAATAGTGTATGTAGACTTACCCTTACCCTTTCTTTTACCTTTACCATTGTTTTCAAATGGCTTATGAGACTTATTTCCATAGCTTTCCTTGGTCATATCACCCATAAATTCTATATGGGTAGCTTGCACATAGACTTCATCAAGGTTGCAAGGATTAAACATAAGAATAATATGTCTCAAATAGCTATGCAAACCTCCAATATATTTCATTAATGTTTCTAGACTGTATAGAGAAATGCTTAACATTAATGCCTTCTTTCTAAACTCTTGAGTATAATCCTACACACTCTAACCTTTATTCTACCAATCCATAGTAGCTTGTTGAATATAACCGAAAGGATAATTTTTTTTTCTCAACTTAGAAATAAAATCATTCTAAGGGGAGATTACCTTACCATGTTGCTTGACCTCTTGAATCTTACTCTCTCACTAGATGAGTGTTGTGCCACTCATATAGAGAGTATCCAACTAAATTATGGCTTTCTCACTGAGTTTATTTTGAATCTTGTAATATATCTCAGTATACTTCACCCAGTTATCCAATTTATCTACACTTAGCTCACCATTATAAATTGGCAAATCAAATTGAACATCTAATTTCAAGTGTAGAATAGTTTTATCATCTATAAAAGAGGAGCCTTTCTTGCAAGGTGAAAGAGGAATTTATTCTCTTTCATCTTTATCTTCCTTTTCTTTCTCTTTCCTACATTCCTCATACATTTCCTCAACCATTCTCTTCACGCTGAGGAAATCATGTTGTAACTCTACCTCATACATGTCTACTCCCATACTTGACTACTGGCTTGCACGTCTTACACCAATTTCAAGATCAAACTCTATAAGTTCTACTTCACCATGTCTTGATCTATCCCTGGTTAACATACAATACTATTACAACAATGTGTTAAATGTCCTTGATCACAGGCTTTGATATCAAACTAATCCAAAAATCCAAGTTTATAAAAACTTTTACAGTCTACTTAGATTGGAATAAAAATTAAATATTTAATTTATAATTTCCCTTTAAGTAAATCCAATTTTTTTATTCCATAATTTAATTATGGAAAATAAAATAATTTTTTATCACATAGAAGAAATTTAAAAAAAGACACAGAAGATTTGTTTACAGGGTTCACCAAATGGTTACATCCCTAGGTCCACTCTATGAGTGTTTTGATCTATTAAAAACTCTTCAAGAATAATTACAAATCTCTCTAGGTACAATGAAAATTATTCCATACCAAATATCTATCTTGCAAACAAAATAAACCTCTTTTGTTTATTGGAGGTTCTTACTACCTCTATAATCTAGATATATCTCTATCTACAAAATTCATCTATGAAAATCCTTGTTACCCCTATAAAAACCATCTATAGATTATATATCTCAATACCTCTATGACATTGGCTAGGCATCAACTAATAGATCTATGATAGTCAATATTTTCTTATTTTCCCCTACCTTCATACATTGGCTAGGCACTAACCATTTTCCTGAATTGGGGTTTTGTTTCAATAGCATGGCATTGGATTTTTGGTAATTTCCCCAACCTTCACATATTGGCTGAAGATAATTGGTGTAAGACATGTAACCCA